>PPHD01027585.1:0-11129 GCA_002909625.1 Bambusicola thoracicus
GAAGAAGGGAAGGGGTGGGGTGGTAACTGTTGTAAATAAAATTGTTTACAAAATATTTACTTTTGACGGATGGGTACTTATTAACAGAAGAAATGTTGTGTTAGAAAATTCGACTGGTAGCTATGTCATAAACAGTACCTCACTATTAAAATCTAATTGGATCAAGTACATGAAACTGCTTCATGCTGAAGCAGTACATGGACAGAACAAGGCACCAGTGTTAATGGTGGCAGCAACGCTACCTCTCTGAAAGGCAGGTTCACATGAGCAAAGGGGTCATACTAATTGAAATCATTTGTAGTGCTATTGTTCTAGCTTTCTGGTATCTTATTTGATTGTACTTCTTTTCTACTTCTTGTTCAGAGCTTTTCATTATCTGTGTATGAGATCAGACCCACTGTTTCAGCTGTAGCTTAATGGCTTTCGTCATTATTGAAATACAGTTTTCAGGACTCATAAAAGTGTGCTACTGGGAGCTACTGGTGACAGTTTCTAAAACTTGTACATGTGAAATAGTCAGAGCAGGCTTTATCTAGAAATCCCATCATCATCTCACACATGTCTAGGGCAGAAGAGTTGCTCTCTAGGACTGTTATTTCTCCCCTCTGATTGGGCAGAGGCAATCCACTTGCTTGGACATATATCTGCATTTTGGATTACTACCATCAAGTGAGATGAACCTCACCTCAGCCATTTCTGGAAGAGATTCCTGAACTGAAGAATCATTTGTTGAATTTAATATGCAGTTTGATAGATGTAGTTTGGCTCCACTGATCATCTGGCATATTTATGTTCCTAAATAAATACAGTGCATAGACTTAGATTTCCAGTGCAAATACCCTTTATTAAAATATGATAATCATTTTAATCCATATTTTGCTAATTATTTCCAATCTGCTTAGTTTGGCCAGCCTTTGTACCATCCTGGGTTTTGGAATATTCATACACAGAACACAAAAGAACAGTGAGACTGCCAAAGAGAATTCATTTGAAAATTAAAGCAGACATTTCTGAATCTCTCTTAAAATGATATTGCCTCATTTCGAATCATACATTCACTTAGACAATATTGCCTAGAGACAGTCGACCACGCAGATATTAAGAGGAAACCGAACTGCATGAGATCCCTCCAACGGTGCAGATTCTATTGGCAGTCAAGTATTTATGTCACAGAGCTGTAGGAGAAACTAAGAATGTGTCCCAAAAGACATCCTTGGCAAAAGGAAATCAGAGACAAATAATTAGAAAGTGAAGCTTCTTATGAGTTCAATTAAAAGACCTCACCTCGCAGACTGGCCTAACCGATGGAAAGAAAGAGCTTCCTCCAGAGGGCAATTCAGAGTATGTAAATCTACATTCTCACTCAGTGGAGTGAGAGGATAGAGGATAGTCAGTAGTTTTTGGTAACAAAAATCATGTGGAACAACAGTCCTCGTGAGAAAAGAGAAATGGTGTTGGCACTTGGTTTTGTAATCCATACTAAACTGACTAGGACTTATTTCAAAGAGCTCTCCCTTGAAACTAAGGAGGAGGTCTCAGGAGTAATCTGAGTCATGGTGTTTAAAAGTTGTAAAATTGAATACTAACATTCAAGTCCCTTGGCTTTCTAATCACTTATCATTTCCAACTCTACTGAGTAATGCAGTGCACATTTCCAGCTCTCCTTTTCCATTCTCCAGTAGGTCAGCCAATGTAGTTCAGATTATGGCATTCATTAACCTCACTGTAGGTAGATACCTGCATTTTTGGTGTCATTTTTAATGTTTGTTTATTCTGAGATTTTGAAACATTCCACTATAGTTAGAGAACACAGAAGCACAGAATCATAGAGTATCCTGAATTGGAAGTGACCCATAAGGATGATCACATCCAACTCCTAGCTCCACCCAAAAATTAGACCATATGTCCAAACACTTTTTGGACTCCAGTGTCATCACCACTGCCCCAGGGAGCCTATTACAGGGCCTGACCTTTCTCTGGTGCAGAACCTTTCCATAATCCCCAACCTGACCCTCCCTTGATGCAGCTTCATTCTGTTCCCTCAGGTCCTGGTGCTGTCACCAGGGAGCAGAGATCAGTGCTGCCCCTCCTCTCTCCCAACGTTTTAAATCTTTCATGAGAAAAATGTCATCTAAAACTCAGTTTTCAAATATGTTAAAATCTAGTAGGCACTTACATCTGTTTTTTATAATACCTTAATAGAGAACAATTACTTATTTTTTTTTCTTTTTAAATATGAGTTAATTATTACAACATTTATGGGTCCCTTCTTGCAGGCTTCATAGCCTCCTTTATTAAGGGAAAGATTGCTTTCAAAGACCATGCTTTCTAATTTACTGAAGTGTTGTTAGATAAAGAGTTTACTATGGGGAGATTAAGAATCAGTTGTTTTGCAGGGTAAGCCAAGTGAAAAGACCGTGACGCATCATAGCGTCTGCATGCTTGACTGAACATTCCAAATCCTGTTTTTTCACTTCCTTGTGATCTGAAAATCTGTGTTGGCTCAGTGCAGGCCATTTTTTGTATTGTTATAATAATTCAATCCCTATTAAACTTGTTGTTTCTAACTAATCTATACAGGCAGCAAAAAAACAATGTTGTAAGCGGTTATGATCCTGTCTGAACTGGATTGGACAGCCAACTTGTATTCCAGAATGAAAATTATTTATGGGGCAAATCACTTATTTCTATTGGCAAATTTAAAGTAACATGAATTATTGTAAGGTGGATGTATAAATAACCATGTCATAATAGGGCATATCTCAGCTCTTTCAGGTCAATTTGATCAATATTGCAAAATACTTGAATGAAATAAAACAGTGGTGTAATACCAAAGCATTTTGATTCATTGTGCGTGGGAATTCAAACATATTAAAGAAAACAACAGCTTTATGATCTACATTCCTGTAAGTAAATTTACTGAGATAAAGAGACATTTCTAAAAGGGCAGATTTTAAAGGCTTGAACTTGATTGCACATTATGCATTTGAAAATGTGTACTCAATTCAGAGGGGAAAGGATGCAAAATGTGTGCTCTAGTTAAAATCCAGAATTATTATTACTTCACTGCCAGCCACAACATCCTTGTGTTTTATTGCCATTTTTAGACAAATGCAGGGAGACATCTCCCTGCCCAAAGCACTTACAGAAAGCCTATGGCCATGATCCTACCACTGATAGCACACAGGAGGAATGTTTTCTCTAAGTGGAGTGTCCTTGAATCCAAAGGGTAATTTGAGGATGAATCAATCAGTCCATGTGCTGTAATTTCAAGTACTGTGAACCTCAGTCTTGAGCTTTGTTCCTGCTGATCTCTTACCGTTGCCTTCAAAGGCTGCAGGATGAGCCTGAAGTCATATAAAGTACATAAAAAAGGAATAGTGGTGAGAGAAAAATAAATAATGAGGAAGAATTCAAAACACCAGAGCCAGTCATAATGAAGTATTATTTTGAAGAAATTTATGAATAGAAAGTAATGGACCAGAGATGGACTAATGAGAGGCATTTTTTCTCATGGAAAATCTGTTTCAAACTCTGTTTCCTCTCTAAATTAAAGAAAAAGTTGACATTCTAAACTTTCACTGAGCCAAAAGAAATTCCAGAATATCTCTGTTCAGAAAACAAAGATTTCATAGAATCACAGAATTGTTTGAGTTGAAAGAGACCTTTAAGATCATCTAGTTCCAACTCCCCTGCTACAGGCAGGGACAGAGACACCTCCCATTAGAAAGAATGCACCTCAGCAAGATTAAAAAAAAAATAAATCAGACTACTAAAGCAAGTAAATTACTTTTAATATATGCTAAAATGCATCCAGAGATAAACTTACTTAATGCATTTCTTATGTTCAGTTTTAACAGGAAAATATCATCAAACAGGATACCGATTCCAAAAGATTTGTGTTTCAATGGACAGCTTTCTCATCATTAGATCTTCAGTAGTACTAAGTCCTGCATCAGTCACTGAGGATCTTCCTCTGGCTTCATATGGAAAAAGCATAAAGCATCTTCATCTCCTTTACCTGTGCCAAATTTGAACATGAGAGCTCTCTAATTCTTTACACGCTATCCAAAGGTGAGAACTTGAAGAGCCTGAAAGTCTTTGGGACATGGCACAATGCAAATAGAATCTATCTACCTGTTGTGAGCTTGGAATGTGCGTTGCTCCTTCATGGTGTGTTAGTCTGTCCAAAATCCTATCTTACAGACCGTGCTGATGCAATCAAGACCAATCCAGCAAAACAATTAAATAACAGCTTGTTTTTAACTACCCATTATACTTACATGCCTTTACTAGTATTCTGTATATACTAAGACAAAGCTGTGAAGTGTTCACTACAGAGAAGAAAACTGTAGAATCATAGAATCATACAATGGCCTGGGTTGAAAAGGACCATAATGACCATCTAGTTTCAACCCCCCTGCTATCTGTAGGGTCGCCAACCACCAGATCAGGCTGCCCAGAGCCACATCCAACCTGGCCTTGAATGCCTCCAGGGATGGGGAATAATCAATCTAAAGTAGGAGAGAAAGGGGACTGATGAAAGAAAAAGGTCCATCTAATGCTAAAATGTGACAGGTAAAGTCAGGAAGAAATATGAAGTCCACTTTTAATTTCTGTCTTACTCTGTTTATTGTAGAAGTAGTTTAGGGATGGAGGGGTCACCTACTCAGCTTACATAATGCTTAGTGGGCACACTTCTGTTAGTGTTTCAGTTCAAGCTGGAGCTGAGGTTTGGAAGTGAATTTTCTCGTTTTCCCACATACCAAAAACTAGTTGTTGTCAATAAATTGTTCTTAGCACTTAAACATATTCTCAAGTGAAATGAAAATGAAGATGAGCCTAAGGCACTCCTCAGTAGATGTTCCGTCTCCATGACCAAACTAAAATTAATCCAAAGAAAAAACGTTTTTTGAACGACATGCAGTTTGGATATTAGGTCTACAGGAACAACTTTTGCTATAGAAATTTATTTCTATTGTGCCATTCTTCTACCACTATATGCAGGACACCTTTCTGTGCTAGTTTGATTTGAAGGGGATGTTTTGTCTTTTGGAGCAATTTACTGATTTGTGATTATAAGTTTCACATATAACTCAAACCTTTAATTTGAAATAAATCAACATTGGTCCTTGGAAATTTGCCTATCTTTTTGTTCTCTCTGATAAAAACTCCAGAATAAGCAAAACATACTGTTTGCACTAAGTAACTTTTGGTCTGGCGCTAAGGTAAACATGTGTCCAGGTGGAATACAGTTTTACCAAAACAAACCAAAGCAAAAGAACCCTAAGCACCAGATAAATATTTGAGCAACCTCAGAGCAAGAGGATCGGAATCATGAAAGAAGATTGATCAAAACTCAAAGAATACTTATGAATAAAAAGAGACTGGCTGGGATCAAATTTCAGATTAGAATTACTATTTTGCCTGTACCATGTGTTCCTTATTTGTGCACCAATTTTCCTCCATTATTGTCTCCCTGACCAGGTAATCTCCAAACCAGCTGGACGTGAGGACAGTGCTGTAGACATGAATACTGCTCGGTTGCCAACATAATGAGAGTTGTGGGCATGGGTGCTGTGTCTTCTGCTCTGGGAGAAGCCAATGACAAACTCAGTATTGACAAAAGTCTATGTGAGCACAAGCCAAGGTAAAAGCTTTGGTGTACGCAATATCTTTAAGGAGCTTACAGAGCCATAGAGAGCTCAAGAGGGCCATAGAGCAGGATAGAGTCAGCCTTGTAAAACTCTGTGAAAGAAATGTTGAATAATAGTAAATAAAGCAGCAGATTCTAAGGAATCTCTGGAAATGGGTGTCCCAGTGCTCCCATGATGTAGATTCCAGACTTTCCAGACTACAAGATCCCCAGAAGCCACAGCAATGCACAACAGGTTTGAATCTAAGGTGCTGTATAGATGGTATGCACCGTGCAGTAGTTAAAGCACCTCTGTCTCCCAGCTTCCATCAAGCTTAGCACCCATCTTGCTCTTAGTTCTTCCCATTTCCAATTGGTTCTGTCTACATACTAGAAAAGCTGCACAGTTATACCAAAGAAGTAGTAGTGATGCCCAGAGAAGTGTGTGTGCTGCAGGAGTGAGGGCTGTGATGGTGTTCATCATTGCCACAGCAGATTTGCTCCCTGCCAGCTCCCCTTCAGTCTCAGGCTGAAAAATGCACAGCAAAGGGAGAAAGAAAGAAAAAAAAAACAAAGTCCCAGAAATCTTCCTTCTTCCAGTCAGCCGCCTGCTATGTCCTTTCTCAAAATAAGTATACTCTGCTTTAATTAGTACATTATTACTCACAGAAGGGCTTCATTTCTTTGGCGGGTCAATGCCCAACCACTTTGTGCCTGGAGTTGCAAGCTATTTAATTTATTAATTAGAACTGCCCTGCGGTCTATCACTCCTGTTCTGGTACACTTTGTGCCATTCTCCAGCTGACATGGTCATGGTGTCACTTTCTTTCAAAGATGACTTTTAAGTTAGAAGACAAAATAAAAAAATCAGTTCAGTTACTGCAGCAGTGAAGAGCATGCTTTAGGCAAACTGCTGAAGGGCTGACTAACCCTGCTTCTTCTGCAAGCAAGGGCCAGCTTTATACTTGTCTTTTGAGAAGTCTTTTTGCCTTTAAAACTTGCAGTCACTCTACAATATCCTTGTTCAAAACCTTGCAATGCATCAATTTGCCAGTTGTGCTACTATATTATTGCAATTAGCTTTCACACAGTACTTTTGCTTTTATCTGTTGATCTGAAAGAATTTTGCAAAAGAAGTCACCATTGTTTTCTTCATTTATACTGTCCTATTTCCACACGGTCATTTATTTTTCATAAGATCATCTGTAGAAGGAGATAGAAGGGGCTGTGTCATACAATTATCTGCTTCAGACCATGCATTTTATCATGCAAGGGAAACAATCTAGTGCCCACAGCACACCATGTAGCTCCATCTGCCTCTGCTGGTAGAGTATCAGATGTGTCAAGTCATCCTGTGGCACTGGCAGCTTCCAGCAGAACTGCTCTGTGCAGTCTGTTTTCTGAAGAGAATTCATTTTACTGTATTCCCAGCTACTGCTACCAGCTTGTCACTGCAATCTGTCATTTTTATGTGGCTGTTATATCTCACTGAAGTCACGTCTTACCATCCCTCTGACATAGCCTGTAATACCTGTCGAATGAGCATCTTCAGGTGACCCCAAAACTGAAACCACAAGGAGAAGGGTAATGGCCATTGATGGATCCGTGCTGCACTTCTTAACCAAAAGGAAGTTAAAAGGATATGCTTTTGCTCTTCATAAGTTTCTGCTGTTGTTGCTATCCAGTCATTGTTAGTACTCTCCAATAGAAAAGAAAAAAAAAAAAACACCTTTAAAGCATGAAGATGCTGACGACAGTAGAGTCCTCTTCCCTCTGTCCCTGTCAGCTCTCACTAAACCCCACATTTAGACCATCAGAAGAAACTGAAAGAGTCGGTTATTGTACCATGGATAGAGGCAGGGATCTTTTGGTAAAACCTGCATACATCTTCCTTATCTTTCCTCCGACATGAGAGTATGTATGTATGTGCGTAGGGTTACTGCTGGGGTTAGAAGCAAAAGCTTCACAACTCACACAGATTTACCAAAGATATGGCTTTCTGCAATTGAAACTTTCACTGAGGGTGCAGATTTGGTTATATTTGGAGTCACTGTGCTTGGGAAGTTCTTATACTTTTAAGTGAGCTTGTAGTACTCAGCTGATGCCTAGTCCATCCAGACTGCTTGCTGCACGTGAATT
This sequence comes from Bambusicola thoracicus, assembly GCA_002909625.1. Taxonomy (NCBI): domain Eukaryota; kingdom Metazoa; phylum Chordata; class Aves; order Galliformes; family Phasianidae; genus Bambusicola; species Bambusicola thoracicus. Next base: position 7,775 of record PPHD01027585.1, read on the forward strand.
TTCTCCTGAAAGAGAAGGTGCTCTTAGCAAAAAGACTGAAAAGTTGTTTCTCTGTCTGTCACATCAAGATCTGGAATAAATCCTTCCCAAATCCTTACAATTATCAGGCAAACCAATAAACAAATGGAGATTGCCAGAGAATAACTCCAGACTGGATTAAAGGCATGGCTCTGAAAACAGCTGGCGAAGGGCGGCCTTCTGAACTATCTCACTCTCTAAAAGAAAGTTGTAAAATCCCGTTGTCTACTGGAAATGCTGTCTGATCTATGCTAGCTCCACAAAGACACCTTGGAACTATCCAAGAGAATGGTTCTCAAGTTTTGGTGTCTGGGAGTATCCTCTGGCATCGTTTAATCAACTAATGCAGACATAAACTCAGTGACTATATCATGCATCTTCAATATAGTTTCCAGAAACAGCCTGATTTTTACTTTTTTTTTCATTAAAATATGTTCTACAATATGTGCTAGTATGAAAATCTGGTTGATTGGATGTGTTATATTAGTATTTGTTAAGTTCTTTGTAGAAAGACAGAGTTGTTCAATATGGTAAAACAACCTACATCATACTGCATAACAAAGAGAAAGCAGAGTATCTCTTTCATCAGTAGCATTTTCCAGCATGAAGATCTTCACTATCCCATCTTTCAGGGAACAAACCATTTCCTCGCATCTTGCAGCCATCTCACAGAATATGAAGGTTTGAGGAAGGGGCTAGGTGGAAATGGGCTTTCAGAAGCACAAGAGGAGAATTTTAGCATACAATTTTAGAGTATAAAATAACATTAAAAGTAGTTTAATACAAACATAAATTTAGATGTCTTTGGATGCAAGAGCCACAAGCATTGCTTAATAAAGTATTAAAGGGAAAGGGTCAGATAGATAACTCTGCTGATACTTTCCCTTAGCAAAGCAAAACCAGTTTCATCTGTAAACTGTAGTTTATCACCTAAATTTTATCATATTATTAGAGACATTAAAAGAAGAGTCCTGAGGCAGTTTTCACTTTGGTTGCCCGAAACCTTTAAAAACTGACCACTGAACCTTAGGTAACCTAGAAAATATTTCTGCATTAATGGACTGGCTACACATTAGTGATCTTTAAAAGTAAGAATTAGGACTTTGAAAAGAAAGTCATCTTGCTTTCATAACAGATATCAATGGATGTAAGCTGCAATACATTTGTACTTGTTTATTTATTGTTTCCTTACATGCTTTATTGTATTGTTTTTCACTCACTTATTGTATTGCCTAAAAATTAAAATCTTTATGTGAAAAGCTACTTCTCTGAGGAGGAATTCTCTTTCCCAGCTCTGTCTGAGAACTGTCATTACTATTACCCTGAACTTGCAGAAATACCGTTTTCTAAAGATGACAGTAAATAAGATTAATGTCATAGCACTGAATCTGCAGATTGTGTACCAACATATTTAAAGGAGATGAAATAAAAACACAAGCCAAGGTAGAACTTTGAGGTCATCAGCAGCTATATGCAGCTGTATGCTAGCTGCATATAGTCCCAGCTCGATTTTTGTAAAATGTATTGAAAGTAGAGCACAGGAGAGAAAGGTCAGAATGGTGTCCTCCTGTTACATCACTTTGAAAGACCGATGGGTACCGTGGTGGTAGGAAGCAGCTCTATTCTTGCTCAGCACTCCTGAAGATGATCATGGCACCAAATAAATGGTGGCTTTCTGGGACAAAACAAGATGAAATCAGAATTATTTGCAAGGATTTCCTTCTCATTGGAGTACAAGGGAAGAAAATGTGGCATGGTTCACAAGGAAATTAAGAGGGAAAAAGGAATCATTTTTCTGGAGAAAATAGGGTCAAAATACGGAAAAAAAAAAAAAAAAAAATGAAAAAAAAACCCAAAGAAAAAAGAACCACCATCAACAATAAAAGAAATAAAAACCAAATAAACCCAAACAAAATCTTCAAAACCTTCACCAATATTTTTAACCTTTTTTCAGGAGAGGACACATTGCTGACTCTATCCACTTACTCAGACTTTGGAAACATGAGCACTGAAACTGCTGAGATGGACTTTTCCGATCCTACACTGTGACATATACAGGTATTTTTGGAAGAACAAAACATAAGCTATGGTTTGAAGTATTAGAAGTGCTTTCCTTTTATGTGTACTGAACAAAGATGTAATTGCGGAGAGCTGGGCTATTAGTTATTACAGTGTAAAACCAAATGTCAGAGGTCGTTCCCTGGCACTAACAGCTCTGGGCTCACTTGCTCAATGAACTATGTTTTCCTGCTGGGTCAATTAATTATGTGATTGTCTCTGCTTGAAATTAACAGTGTCCTACCCTTCCTCACATGAAGAGATCAAATGCTCCCACGTGACTTGCAAGTACTCCCCTAAATGAGGGTCCCTGTAGAAATAATTAGTTTACTTTAGTGTGAGATATTAATAGTACCCATTTTCAGCACATGTTGTGAAGCTTTGCTTCTATTCCTCTATTTTTTTAAACTGAATTTTCATTAAACTTAATGCAACATAATATTTCTGAGGAGGTGCATCAAAACAGCTTGATGCAGAAGGTGCACTTTAAGTGTAAAAGATAATTGTTAAAAATGCAGTAGTTTGAATGCTGCATGTAAATCTTGCCTATGCATGCAGACCCCATGAACATGCAGAGTGTGCATGTATGTCGCAACAGAGATGAGACCCTTTCCATATACTGCATAACCTCAGAGCCCACCGAACCACAGAGGGAGGACCCTGCACTGGCAGGAATCAATCATAGAATCATAGAACGGCTTAGACTGGGAGGGACCTTAAAATCCAACCTGTTCCAGCCTCAGCAGTGGGCAGGGGTACCCCTCACCAATGCAGGCTGCCCAAGGCCTTATGCAACCTGGCCTTGGGCGCCTCTAAGAATGGGGGACCCACAGTTTCTCTGGACAGCCCGTGCTAGTGACTCATAGCCGTCTGACTGAAAAATTTCCTCCCAAGGAATCATCAGCAGTCAGCCAAGCACCATTCCAGTTTGGCTCTCTGAAAGGTAGCAAGGAATGGGATGAGGCTGATGGGAGGCACAAATTTCAAACCAAAAGGACGATCCAAGGCAGTGGCAGAGCCTGAAGCTTGATTACATAAAACTCAATTATGGATAGAATAGATATAAGGATAGAAAATAATAAAAAAACATTAAAATTAATTTGCAATCACTGATGCTATTGACTCTTTTCTAGGTTTTTTTTTTTCTTTGGCCTCCATTCTGTAAGTCTGTAAGTTCTGTAAGTCTTCAGTAACATCCTGTGTGATGTTTCTATGTTGATGAAACTATGTTTTATATTAGATATTAGATATTTGCATCCACTGGTTCTCTCGGCTGGAC
>PPHD01027587.1:0-11129 GCA_002909625.1 Bambusicola thoracicus
TAAAAAAAATTGAGACAAACGTTACAGGGTGCTATTCCAGAGATTTCTAGCTTGCTCTTGAGGTTTGGTGGTGACACATCTTCTTCTGCTGAGATGTATGCCAGGCTATATGTTGCAAGGATACTACAGTTATCTACTTCTGAGCCCTTTTAGGGGCAGGACTGCAACTTCCCACACTGTTCTCTTGAAAATTGTTCATAGGGTCTTTGGTTAAATGCTGTGGTGCAGACATGATGCTGCTTTTGCTTAACACTACAGTGAGTTTCAGTGTTGGTTTTGTCTGGTAGAAATTTTAAATATTTGTCTCTGTGATAACACACAATCCTCCCAGAATAATTCATGACATTTAAAAAAAATTGCATGTAAAGGGCACTGAGGTTGCACAGGACACACTCAGAAATCAGCTCTGTGTACACACACTTCTGTCTCCCCTCTTCTTCACATCTATTATGCTTTAACGTTTTGTTACGTGTCAATGTAGTATTTCTGAAATAGCATGCGCATCAGATAATGCTTTAAATAAAAAATTAAAGTATATTTTATAGTATACATAAGAAGTGGGCACTTCATATGGCAGACAGGTTCACATTAATTCTCAGATTATGCAGCATAACATGAGACAATGCTGCTTCTGTGTATTAGTGAAGCACGAAACGAATCTATAAGAGTGACCGACCTTAAACTCGTAACTGCCATTCATTTCAGACTGTGTAGCCCAGCAGACAGGCTGTTGAGAGCTATACTTGCTTGCTGTTTTGTGAGTCTCCGCAGATGCACATTCACCCACTCTATGCAAACAGGCACACACTCTATTTCTTTTCTCTCAGACTCTCTGGCATATTTTCAGAATAACTCTTCGAAGACTTTCTGAACTTCTGGGTATGATTGTCTATTATTATTATTTTTTTTTTACTGGGAACATGTTTAGTCCAGTGTTATTTAAACAGGCTTATCTCTTTGATCAAAGTCTACAATCTGAAATTTGAACAGGGTAGGGAGGGTGGTGGGGAGGGTGAGGAAATCTATCAAGTACGTATTTATGTGTGTACTGCTGTCTTAGCTGCATGTCTGTAGAGGTACAATTATATATTACTTAAGTGTAATCTTGCAAATCTAAGTGACTGCTTTTTTAACAGAAGTTCTAAAACAGCATATTATTACTAAGCTAGAAAAGATTTTAGTAAACTTTTTTAGAAGCTATTAGTGACCTGTACATTCAGTTTTTTGGTTTCTTGCATTTTTTCAAAGATTGAATTGAATAACTGTGGAGTTTTTTAACTATCATGTAGGCTTTGCTTGTATTCAAATCGTGCTAACTAACCATATATTAATGTGTTTAGGGTCAACATTAAGCCATTTAACTGAGTGAACTGCAGACCACAGCAATAATGCTAGAGAACTTGGGACAGTTTTTGAAGGTTTTCATTTAGCTGGTTCAGGAGAAATGGTTTTGAAAAGTTAAAATTATATGGGATGAGATGGCAAGATGAAGCATGCATGCCACACCTTTTCATCATGTCCTTTCTCCTCCTTTTTTTTTTTTTTTCCCCTAAAGATAACTTTGAGAGTTATTTCAGTTTATTTTAAAGCTGATTCCATTCAAGTACTTTATTTTCCAGTTGATTGCAAAATCTAAGCTTGCTGAGCTTTTGTTCATGGCAAAAGAAAAAAAAATCCTATATTCATTTTTTATGCACTGAAATCATTCTTCCTAATTTCTAAGATCTTACTATGGCAAAGTCTGAAAGATGCTTTGCTTCATCATTTTACAATCTAAAACAGAAACTGTCAGAAATCTATGGGCTAATCTAAATCTTTCCCTCACTTTTTAATGTAAATTTTCACTTCAGCTAGTTCAGGTCACTATTACTGATAAAGCTTTTTAGAAACATTTTCTCCTGCACAGATCTTTTACATTCTTTAATTTCTGTTAGCTAGCTTTTGTTGATGGAGGCTGGTTACACACACACAGACGCATGCGCTTGCACACTCATTTTGCTTTGCCATATCTCAGTTACAGCATAGTCCTACCCAGGGTCATTACAACGTACACATTACATATTTCTAGCAAACATGAAAATGAATCAAACAGGGAGAGATAAGCATAGATATATTGGAGCCTGCTGAGGAAATAAAAGGCAGTAATCTGGCTGACCACTGGACTAGTCTTCCTGGTCTGATTTCAGCGTCCTTTCCCGTTAACTGCTGTGGAGTGCTGGCTGCCCTGCAGTGAAAAATTAAATGACTAGCAAGAATAAAGTAACATTTAGTGGGACAATTGTTTGGTGTGACTCCAAAACTAATTGTTTCTGAAGTGATGTTTAAATCAGCGTCGGCACAAGGCAAGAGCCCCTGGCTTGCAGCCAGCACCTTGTAACGCATATTAGCGCAGATGAGGAGTTCTCAAAAGTTAGAAGGAGAGGGAGAGGGAGAATGTGCCTTTCCAGTGCTCACCCTGCATTTGTTAGTATACTCCTGCTTACCGAGATCAGAGGAATACCTATGTATTGCTGCTTTAACATGATTTCTGCTGAGCCTCAGAATAGGTTCTGTTTTTTTTAGGTGGACTGCCAGCTGCCGATCTCGCTGTTGACAGTAAAAGCAGATATGTTCCTTGCTCACTGCCATTAGCAATGACCATGACCCTTCACACCAAAGCCTCTGGAGTTACCCTGCTGCACCAGATTCAAGGCACTGAGCTGGAGACTCTGAACAGACCTCAGCTGAAGATTCCCCTGGAACGATCGCTCAGCGACATGTACGTGGAAAGCAACAAGACAGGAGTTTTTAACTACCCAGAAGGGGCCACCTACGATTTTGGTACTACCGCTCCAGTGTACGGTTCTACTACACTCAGTTATGCCCCTTCTTCTGAATCTTTTGGGTCCAGCAGCCTGGCAGGATTTCACTCTCTGAACAATGTCCCACCAAGCCCAGTGGTGTTCTTGCAAACGGCACCCCAGCTCTCACCCTTCATCCATCACCACAGCCAGCAGGTACCCTACTACCTTGAAAATGAACAGGGCAACTTTGGGATGAGGGAAGCTGCTCCTCCAGCCTTCTACAGGTAAGTAGGGAATTTCTGTTTCTTCTTTAAGCAGCTATGCTGAGAAATCAAACGTTGAAATATGTCTGCCGTACAGTTTCATTTTTGTGTAAAGGACTGTGTAGTCTTGTGGAATCATCCATGATATCAAGACCATAAACATAGCAGAGGCTAAAATAAAATTGTAAGTCACTGCTTACTATGCCTGTGAGCTGTAAATTTTGAAAACTGTAAGTAAATGGGTAACAAATTAGATAATGACTGTAAATGTTTTCCGGGAAAACATGAAGTCATAATTGATTAAGGAGTGGCAAACAATCTCCCTATTGCAATATATTAAAATTACTGTCTAGAAGTATACTGAAAACATGCAAGTGGCTGTTTGTTCAGCTCTTAGATACTAGTAAGAGTATTTCCTACCTCTGGTTTCCTTTACAGGATAAATGACTTATATAGGAAGTAGTTCAGAGGCACAGTATCCTTTCTAATCAAACTGTTAGAACCAAGTCAGTGACAGTATTTCAGTCAGCAAACACTTTAATGAGCTGCCATAAGAGCTATGTGTGTGGCATTTTTAATCAAACTTTGATATATATTAAGCATAAATCTAGCATGCTGCATTTCAAAATATTTTTTTATAAATTGAAATGTAAATTATTGTTTTATTTATTTTATATTTATCCCTCAGTATAAGTGTTTTAATATGAATGGACAGTTGTGAAACATATTCTTAATTTCTGAAATATGTGGGAGAAACTGATAGAACTGTAGCTTCCAAGAAAATATAATCAAACACACCAATACCCACACTATTAATCTTTGTGCACTGCTAATAGCTTAATTTTGTACCAGAATATTATAATGGACTTCAGTGAATTAAAGTGAACAGTTAGCTATATATTGTTTTTCCTAAATGCTGTCTATATTGGTTTATCTGGGAGGTACAGGTGAGCTTGATACAAATTGAGTGACCCTCCAAAAAGAAAACCAAGTTATTCTTTCCGTGCTGAGGCCAGACTTATTTGTACAAAATAGTATATTGTTGGGAACAGTAATGTAGGTTATTAAACACAGTGTAACTGAACCTGAGAGAATCTTGTAGCAGAATCTGGTCCGAAAAAACAGATGGTGGTTGCACTTTTTGCAAATGATTAATCAGTTTTGGGGATCAGGTGGAATAAAGACAAGTGAAAAGATAACAGGCCAGACGGTCCAACAAATATGTCTCTTAGCTAAACTGATTATAACAAAACGCATTTTAGAGCCACTAAAGGCAATACCTCTAGGAGGAAAGAATACATGTCTGAACATTAAGTATCTGGATTGTTTAACAGTGATGTGGGTGTAGAAGTGTATTTTACACTAGATTTCAGGTTGTTTTTTATTTTTATTTTTTATTTTTTAATATGAATATCCAGTGCAAAACCCCGCTAGAAAGTATGCAAGGGACATGAGGTGTGTAAACGGTGGAATAGTGAGTTTGTGAAGCTGAAATGCACATGCAGGAAATGGGCTAAAATGTGGGCTTTTTACTTAAGGAGGGAGAAAAGCCAAGAATCAAACGGAAATGAAAACTGTACTGTGGAAATGGCATTATTTTATTTTCTAGCAGTGAATGGAGGTGGGACTCTTCAAAATAAAAATAGCATACATTGTAGTAGTAACATTCAGCTACTGCAGCAAGCATTAAAAGGCAGAACTGTATTCTCTTTTTCCTGATATTTCCAGTCAAGAATGGGTGTGTCCTTTCAAGATGCATTTTAGATGTATACAATTTATGGGGCTTAAGCAGTGGAAATTAGGTGAATGTATGATCTGGGTTGTGCAGGTGGTTTATCTGTACACAGAGTTATATGACTGATTTAATGGCCTCTTCTGGCCTTGATTCTGTAAAGCACATTTAACATGGTAACAGGAAATGTGCACCAAAGTCCTTCCTATGATTATCTTGTTACCAGGCTTAGTACTGTTAGAATTAAATTGATAAAGCTTTTCTTTTTTAAATTTCATGAAGACCATGTTTAGAAAGTTATCATCTTGACAAAATGAAATTTAAGGTTTTTCTTCTTGTACTCCAGTCATAGATAGTATGCTAGAAATATTCTAAATAGATATTCAGTGTCTAGGAGATATCTCAGTATTTAATCATGGGGTACAAGAGCAAGTTCTTTCAAAAATTTTAGTTCATTACTTTCCAATTTGCTTTATTCATTTGAGTGTTCCAACCCAACCTGAATTCAATCTGTCAGTTGGATTCTGGGACAAAAGAGAACATGAGGCATTGTAATCTGGCAATAAATACGTAGATGCTGGAGATTTGTAGATGTCTACATAACAAAATGATGAATTTCTAATGTAATGTATTAGTAGGAGTGGTAAAGACAACAAACCTAAAGCCAAAGCCGTAACAAAATTTAAAATCTATCATGATCAGTTTACAATGTCTTGCTTGCTGTGATAATAAGTAAGGTAACCGAAGACTCAAAAAAGCCCCCTTGAGAATTCTTATTTGCCCTTTTGGTGCAACAACTGTGCTGTTTAGCTTGCAATACTGGAAAGTTTGCATTGCATCCTGCTGTTATACACTGGATTTGAGATGCAAAATAGTGCATTCTCTAATACAAGTGACTAGGACAATAAATATTCACTGTAGATTGGAGCTGAAATTATGTTTTATATATACTCAGTTAAAATGCTCGAAGTATTCAGTCACAAAACTAAAAATATTTCACATGTAATAAGGAAAAATTTTAATGTCATTTCATTTTGTTAATAAGCATTGAAAGTCATGCTATTAACATGTATTAACTTACACATGTGTATTAATACTGAAGTTATATTTTATTTCTTTCTAATCTATTTCTAATTGTGTTTTAATTTCAAAGGACTTTATTTCTTATTGCAAGATAATGACAGACTTCTGTGTCCAGCTGTAGAACGTAACAGTACATAGAGAAAAGAACAAATGTTGTAAATAATAATAATTTAAAAAAACAACACCAATCTCTTTATTACAATGCTTTCTTAATCATGGGTCATGAGAAGTTGAGATAAGAGAATGGGTTTAATTAATTCATATTGTGCTGTCTTTAGCCTGACTTTTTTTTTTATATCTGACCTTGTGGCTGGTTTTATAGGGAGCCAAACTAAAATACCTTTCCCTTATCTCACAGTGTCTGTATCTTCCAGTAAGGGGGAGAAGGCATAGCACTAGTAATGTTTTTAATTCTCTTCAGATCTTACATATATTTTATTTTCTCCAACACCTTTTTTTAATAGCGGTTTTTATTAAAGGCAGTTTACTAGTTGATTATTACTACAGGAAATCCTGCACTCATGGGTACTATAGTAAACTAATTGAAAGATTTCTTTTGTTCTTAACTATTATGTTTGGGTTCTGGTCAAATTATTTCCTTGTCCTATTGGTCAGGCTCTTGTTCATTCATGGAAATACCACGAAGCCATTCAGTAGCTAATTTGCCTCCATAAATCCTGTAAACAACATCAAAGATGAATCTTTTTTGTTCTTTTAATGTGTGATGGTTGAGTGTTATCCCACTGAATCTACACTTCTCAAATAAAATTCTATTTGTATTTCAGGCTCTGTAGCCTCTGTTTGGTGCTGCTTCCAAATCTGACCAAAACCCATGTGAAAAGAGATGTCTTTTTTCTGACGAGGGAGTTTTTTGTTTGTAGTCAGTGACAGAGACAGGGAAAGTCAGCATACAAGCAGAAATATTAGATGAAATATCCTTATTTACTTCTTCTAGCACCTCAATCTGTGGAATTAGATTAAGATAATAATTTATTTAGCTTTACTCCTTATTATCATATATGTCTCTTCTGCATTTCATAAACCTGTTTGAAGAACAGTGTTATTCAACCTGTGGTTTTTTTTTTTACCTCACCTGATTCATTATGAGTTTTTATAGCTGCTCAGATTGAATTCTAAATAATGAGGATTTTTTCAAATTTTTAAATTAAAAGAATGTAAGAATGAATCAAAAAATCAAAGCATCATGAGTTTAGTTTTTTTTTTTAACTTATATTTAGTTTTTATTCATAACGAAGTATGAGTTATTCCAGAACATGAAGGAATACTATGAACTATAAAGTTGTTTTTCTGTAAAGCATCTGTCTGTTCACAGGTCCTCCTCAAGCATCAGTGAGGTGTGACATTTGACCAGAGTTTCCTCAACATTCAGTGTTTCTGTTTTCAGAGATTGTCCTGGGATACCTGTTAATTTTACAGCAATAGGTGCCTGTAAAGAAAGAGATAGGATAACTGCATGTTTTTCTATCTCATGGAAGAACACATTACAATCATGAGGGATTTGTACACACCAACTTTTTTGTATTTTCAGCTTTCCTTGAGGAATGTATTGATGCCATTTTGAGAGGCTGTAAGATTAGATAGGGCTGGTAGTTATTACGCAGAATCTAATGTGCACCTATAACTTCCTGGAGCATCAGGTAGTTGTCAGTGAGGATAGTCACCTAGGATACCTCAAATAGCATAAGGTGTGGACAACAGCATCAAACTTTCACATGGACTCGTATTAGTCTGTGGAAACACAGAGAGAAAGAGGCACTGTAAAGAAACACATAACCTTTTTCTAAGGTACATGATTCTAAAAGACCAGGTGTATCAGGGTCTAGAAATATGAGTTTCTCTTTCTGTACCATAAAGATAGCCAAACAGACTCATTCTACTATAGATATCTAATTAATGGAGATGGAGGTAGATATGTATTGATGTTCAAAATTATGTGAAATGAATTCTACCACATATCCTTCTTTTAAAGAATCAAAGCAGTTAACATCTAAATCTCCCTTCATATAGACACTGCACTATATCCCTTGAGAGGAAGAGAGTAGTGACTCCGTGTCATTGGCCTTGATCACTCTTGCTCTGAGACTATTGAAACAACAAACACCATATCTGCTCTGATAAGGAAAGCATTAATTGCTGGCACCAGTTCCTTTAGCAATTGCAAAGTGAACATCAAATCCCAGGAAACGAGAAAGGCTAAGACATCACTCCCAACAATGCAAAGGAGAAGAGTCCTGCAAGTGAAATGCAACCACTTCTAATAAATCGATACAAAGTAATTTGGTGTTGTTTACAAGGACATACTAAAACAAATCATGGCCTCCCTGCTTTCTCTGCAGGAAGTTTTCTGTTATTTATTCATGCATAAGAGCTGAGATTAGGGCAGAGATGCTGTCTTTAAGCACTCTCACTGAAAGCAATGCTTTCGTTGTGGGTTCTGCCTGGAAAATTTACTAGAAGTCAGACCTGAGATTCTACATTATTCCTATTTATTTGGATTGAGCTGCAAGTAGACATTGTTTACAACAGGTCATTGGGAACTCTGATCAATGTGATTCTGGTCAAAGCAAGGCATTTCAGCTTTTCTGCTAAGTTCAGATTCCAGTTGCTGAAAGTGTTCTTCTCTCATCTGACTCAAGACCTTCTGGTGCAAGACTATCAATTTATGAGATACTGCTTGCCATATATCACCCATTACATACTTACAGTGACACCTTTTTAAGACAGGAAGACCATAAAATTCAGTTTGCAAGTTATCTTGTTCCTCAACAAGGTATAACAATATTGGAATTGGGAATGATCTGGGAAATTAACTTTATCTTTCAGTAGAACAAGGAAATGTAGTCCTTAGAAAACATGGGGCTTAAATATGTATGTCTTACACATAAATTCTATTTCATAGATGTTCAAAACAACAACAGTGATCTTCCAGCCATTGCAGTAAGTATCATAACTAGTGACACAACTACTAGCATGTACATAAGTAAGAAAAGATGCCTCTCTTTTTTTTTTTTTTTTTTTTCCCCTCTCTATGGAAGCCATTAGTAAAAGGAAGTAACAGTAATGGTTGAAAATCAGAAGTAACTAAGAATACATCTTAAGCAAGCTGTTAGTGGCTAACAGTGAAAAGACTTGTGTGTAACCACTTCAAATCCAGTGAGTAAAAAATCATTTTACAGCTTCAAGAGTATAGTCTGTCACACAATGAGTGGAATATATCACATTCTGTTTCCACGCACTGCTTTCTCACAACTGTGCCAGTTCTCAAAACTTACCTCTCCAGGACTTGGGCAGCAGTATCTGTGTAGGGTAGTTATTGAGAACTATTGCCTCCCCTTGACAATGACACACCCATGAGCAGTTAGGCAGCGCTGAGCTGAATTTGATATCCATGCATTTCACTCTCCAGCAATAAGTTACATGAACGGAGTACGTTTTTTTCATCCTAACCATCAGATATATACAGAGAAAATACATTTAACTGATTTCCCAGTGAAAACTTCTATTTATCCTTTGATTATTTTTCCATGTCTCATTGATCGCTAGTGAAAATCTTGTCCAATTCAATCACAAATGAAATACATCTCTGTCATTTTATTATTTGCTCTCATACAAACCTGTGAAACACTGTTTGCTTTAGGAATGATTTGTGGAGCTAAGATATAACTACAGAACACTTCCTAGGATGATGCAAAGGCATTATCTAAGCTAGAAAGAAAGGGGAAAGGAAATTTACTGCAGCAAAGGAGGTCTCAGCTCACAGTAAATACAAGTGATTGGAAAGATATGGTGCAGAAAGCAGAAACAGCATAAGATTTAGGCCCCACATCTTAAATAACGGTGCTGAGAAACTCATAATATGCTTTCCAGATAGCCTCCGCTTCTGATTTTACATGTAGTACAGCTTAAATTGAAACATACAACACCTGCAGCATTCTTGCTACTTCCCTTTTCCTTTATTTTTTGAACCTTAAATGTTATCGAGGTTTTTGAGATAAGATTTGCTCATTTATAAATCTATGAAAAATATTCCAGTTTTTAAAAGTCTGCATTTTTTATCCTCTTCATAGTTGGTCTGTAAACAGACAAAGTTTAGAAAGTGCTAACATTAAAAGTCATTTTTAATTTTTCCCTTGAAGTACTATAAAATCTGTTCTTTGGCAGAACTAAAATGTCATATAATACCTTGTCATCTGTATTTTATTAGCTTATAAAACTGGTAGACATTCTTAAAGCATTTGTTGTACTGAGCTATCTTGATCAAACGCTATCTCTAATTATTGCTCAGTAACTTCTATCAACTAGTGTCTAAAGAAAATTAATTCAAGTGAGTGTTCTCTAGTGTGCTTATTAGTTACACCTTGAACTTGATAGGGGATCCCTGCTTCAAATTACATATCACAGAATCCTTGTACTCAGAAAACTGTAGCAGTGACAAAGAATACTGAGGCTAAGAGCATATGCTAGATTTAGATATCTTTGGGGAGCTAATATGTCAAAGAACAGCTTTGTCTGTTTGCTTCCATTCTGGAGTAAATTGATACTCCTCCTTTAGCAAAACTGATAAACACAAGCAAGGAAAAATGAGAATGTTGCCAAAATATGAGCCACTGTAATACAGTTCTTACCTTGCAATAGGTTTACATGATTTGGATTATTCAGAACATATGGGTAAAAAAATATTTATTGCTTTGTCTTGCTGTGTAGTGAGAAATATCATCCTAGTTTTCATTGACAGGGTTATCAATTAGAGATAAAAACATTCAAATCCTGGATGTGGTGCTTCAGCAGGTTCTTAATAATCTAAAACCTGGCCAATTAGATTCATGGAGAAAGATGGAGAGATTGAAACCTCTACGGAATAACATGACTGAATGTTTTAATGGCAACAACATGAGAACCAGTATAATTGGAAGACATATTTAGAGTACCTTCAGGAGCTTAAGAATTTTAACAATACTAAAGTAGGTTGCACATTGGTAAGCTATTATTACTTCTTCTGGATCCAAGCAATCAAAATTGTTAACAAAAGAAAACTAATCTGATTCTGCAAAGGACATTTTAAACACCTAAGAGCAAAACTCCACTTTACTTTCAGACAGATTTAGTAATGTTCTTCTTATCAGATCCACTGAGGTTACCCTCGTTATTGATTACATATGCTGTCCAGCTTTGACTTATATTTTCAGTGTTAAATGATAGTCCCAGGGAGGGTTTTTTCCAGCATTTTGCCAGGAAAAAAAAAAAAAA
>PPHD01027588.1:0-11129 GCA_002909625.1 Bambusicola thoracicus
GTTCTGCTGGGATTGGTAACCGGTCGGAAAGACAACCCGGAGGCTGCAGCGCTCTCTGACCCCGCCGTTCTGGGAGGCGTTAGGATATCAGGGAGATAATTTGTAAGGATTGAAATAATCTTTACATATTGATACGCTGAGACGTGCCCACGAGAGCTGTTGTTTGTTTCTTTAATGAATGAGTCGAGTCTTTGAGAGGGGTATTTGAGCTCAGAGGTAAAAATAGTGCTCCAGAAGATGCTGCCTTACTCCGATTTCCAAGCCATAAAACAGTGCTGCAGTTCCCGTGTTACTGGTGACTGTTTTGTGGATGCCATGTCAGTGCTCTGTGGCAGAACTGACTAATCCTCCAGCCCTTCTGTTCTGATCCAGATTAAAGAAATGAAACCCAGAAGTATAATTTGGATATTAATATTTTACAGTGCGTTAAAGCCAACGTTGGGAGCGTTGTCTGCTATTTAAGGGGAATTCATCAAAAAAAATGGAATATTTAAAAAGACTCTCTAAGCCGTGGCAGTTGCCTTCAGAATTAATTAAAGGCTGCACACTTTTAGTGCAATCTGTCTGTAACAGCTGTGTTGTGTGCTAACAGCAAGCACAGGAAGCCGAACGCTTCAGTAAATCCATAAAGAGCTCAGTAGTGTGGCCTGTCATGGAACTATCAGATCTAAATGTAGGTTATCCTCCCTCTTCCTGTCCTCCCAGTACCGTGATGGGCTGTACCAAAGAGCGGGATACAGAGGCAGCGATGCTTGAGGAGTAAGTGGGGAAATTGAATCAAAAGGCATTGCTGGCCTTTTTCCTCTCCGTTTTCAGGTAGGATGGGAATGCTTCTAACCACTGGCAGCCTCGCGCTCGGGTTTGTTTCTGATGTATATCTTTGTTCACTGAGCAGTAAATGCAAGTTCATGCGTTAATGGCTCTGCAGCCAAGAACAAAGAGCGCTGTATTCGGCGCTCACCCATGGCTGGGTGATGAGGGCTGGCGCACAGAGCAGACTCCATCCCTTCTGATGGTTTTCTCACTGCCCTCTGTGAGAAGATGGCTGTTCTTCCCGAGCCATCGAGGCTGGATAGCGGCTTCTTACCTGGAGCACCTGTGGTAGGAGTAGCTCTGAAAGCTACTTCTGGAGGGATATTGGCAAGTGAAATAATGGCTTCAGGACAGAGCTCTGACCTCAGCAGGATCTGCTTTTGGTTGTGGTCTGCTGGAACACAGGATGAGCCGGGTTTCCACCTCTCCTCCAGGACAGGTGCTGCAGCGTGTAAAATGCTTGCTGTGAAATGCCAGCGATGGGTTCAGCTCCAGATAGAGAGCTTGGGAAGGGGCTGCGTGCTGGAGTGGTGTCACGTACCGGGCTTTGAATTCAGCCAGCGGTGGCATGGATGTTAGCTCTGTCCCAGCAGCTGCCAGTGATGACAAGTGGTGAACAGAAGTCTTGCAGCTCATAGGCACGACCTCTAGCCAGAAAGCCAGCATTTCGGAATTCATGAATTGCTGAGACGCATGCTGGATGTACTGTATAATTGCTGGCTGGCATAGGAGGGTTGCTGTAGCTAGATAGATTACAGATTCTTGTAAGTGGTGTAGTGTGATGTCTTTGATCTGAAGGCAGCTGAGAATCACAAGACTCTCTTCCTCATGTCGGTGTGGCTCTGTCACAACGTAGTCAAGCTCCTGCTGCTGGATGGCCGTCAGTGTATTGTTTTGTTTCCAGGCATATACAGCTTTGAAACCGAGGCAGAGATGTGCAGCGAGCCATCGTGACAGCTGCGTGACGGCCGTGCAGGGGTACCAAGCAGTCATGTGGCTCAGGAGTCCCTTGAATAAAGTATTCTCCAATAAAAACAGTGAAAGGGCATAAAAACAATTCATGTTGCATCTTGGGTGAAACGCTGATGTGAACTGGAGGTGATCCAGTTAAGTCAGAGCTCTGTCCTTCAGTCTGCCTATCTGCTGGCTGAGCTTGTAGAGATCCCTCATCGCTTCACAGATACAATCTCTGCTGTAATGAGGACCTCTGTCGAGCCCCGGGACTCTCTCAGCACCCTGGCAAGTGCCTGCATGGCTGGCTCGGGGCTGGCTGCGAGTCTGGGTGAAGCAGAGTGCATCAGCTGCACTGAAGCAGAAAGCACTAAGCGTTCATTCTTGGTGTGAACTGAAGCCCCAGTGTGCACGTAGCCCCGGTGTCCTGGTGGTGCGGTGTGAGTCGGTGGCTGTGTGCTCGGCGGAGCTGCCAGCCTGGTGCCAGAACTCCCACGTGTGGGTATTTCCTGACAGCACTGCCTGCTTACCTACAAGAACCGTGTGAAGCGGAGCCTGTCCAGAGCTTCACAAAGCCTATATTTAATAACGTATTGTATTTATAATACCCTCCATCCGCTGGATTTCCCAAATAGACTAATCCTCTCAGCTGGTCTTTTGGTAGAGCAGAGATGCCTGTTTCACTGACAAAGGAGCTGGAAAGCAGATTTTCGTGGTGGTTTTTTTCTGCAGTAGCAGTGAAACAAGGTGGAACCGGAGTCTTACAGCTCCTGTTTTCACCACTGTCGTCGTGTTTTCTGCATGTCGTGTGCTGGAGGTTGTGCAGAACTAGAGAAGGGCAGTTTGTATGGTGAGAAGATTTAGGTCACAAACGGGTAAGTCACCAAGTCCTGATGTATGTGCTTGAAATGCTGCAGATCTTTTTTACACCTCTGTGCTTTTAAGCACTTCTGAGTTAGCAGTGCTTGGGGCTTACCCCAAAGATCCCCGAGGCTGCAGGGGGGAAGGGATGAGTTTTCTTAGCTTTAACTACAGAATTAACATCTCTCCTGAGGAGCTGAGTTGCCAAAATGAGCACGGCAGACTACGGGGCGGTTGTGGAGGAGGCTGTGCACCCCTCGGCTCTGCACCCCCAGCACACCTTTGTGTAGCTTTGATGCCTCTCTTGGAGAGGGAAGGGGGCCAGGGAGTACATTCAGAGCTATATCACCACCTGCTTCTCAGTTCAAATAAGTACTTCTTGTAGGTTCGGAGTACTCTCAGCTCTTGTCCTTTCTTCGTGCCGAATTGGTAATCTCCATGTTGCGGGTACTTAGTACTGCATTCCCCCCTTGCTGTGGAGAACAGTTGTTCCCACCTGTGGTGTGGCTTGGGTGGGTCGTGGTGGGTGTTAAGAGGGATTGAATCGAGGATACCCTGAAGAGAAACACTTTCCCAGGTCTGTGCAGTGCCCACAGTGCATGGGTGGCTGGGAGCTACTGCAAGTGCTGCTCTGGAGGCCTCATCCTGGCACTGGGACAGAGCAGGCCTGCTTGTGTGGGCCATGCTCAGCAATGGCATGGAAAGGTCCCTCGTGAAACATTGATGACACAGCGGTAGACCCAAAGGAGGTTGTTGATAGCCGTGTGATTAAAAAAAAGAGGAAGGATTAATTGTGTTAATTTTCTTGAAACATAAACTTCACTTTATATGAAACACAGAACAAAAGGGATGTTAAGTTTCCCCTGAGTTGGATCCTAGCTACAGCTTGTTTAAACAATGGTCCTGCAGGTTGTGTTTGTCTTGGATGGTGGTTTGTTTTACTGCGGTGTTGCTCATTAGCAACGTATGCGATGTACTGGATGTTGTTGGAATGTGGTCCTGTCCTGGAGAGCTTCCAACACAGCATCATTGGAAAGAGTTGTTCAGGAGTCTGGTTAAACGTGTCTCCTGCTTTCTGGTATTACAAGAATAGTGATTTAAGTTCTGTATGTGAAACTTATTTTGTGGCAGCATAGATAGGGCCTTCCTCCCCGGGTTACATCCCTGAGCTGATGATGCTGTGCTTTGTGCTGCTCACTCAGTAAGTTCAGCACCAGTCCTGGGAAGGGAGAGAGTGTCCAAAGGCATTATTCATAGTATTCCATCTTCTCCTGAAGGTGCTGTGCCTGTCTCATTGATGTCACGGTGACCAAATAGATTCTATCATACGGTCTCTTCCTGGTTTTTGTTTGTTTGCAAATCTTTTTCTTCTCCACAAACACCCCATGCTGACTGTGTGTCTATTCCTGTCCTTTCTGGTTATCCCTGTCCTCTTTGCCCACCTTTCCTAAGAGTGCTGTTGAAGGATTTTGATGTGTATTAACCTTCATTTCTGGTGCCAGGGTAGCGATAACACCTTTTCCTCTCTTGCAGAGTGTTTACCATGCCTCTGGGAACGTTCCTCCTTCCCGTTCTCTGTTTCTTGGGAGTGTCAATTCCAAGGGGACTGCAGTATGTCACATTCTCACGCAACACTACGAAATTCCTCCACCTGTCCATGGACGCGGAATCGGGGACCATTTACCTGGGGGCTACCAACTTCCTCTTCCAGCTGACACCCGACCTGCTGATGGAGAACGTGGTTCAAACCGGACCGGTTTTGGACAGCAAAGATTGCCTGCCCCCAGTCTCAAAGCTGGAGTGCCCTCAGGCACACCACACGGACAATCACAACAAGCTGCTTCTGGTGAACTCTGTGCAGAAGGAGCTCATTGTGTGCGGCAGTGTTCACCAGGGCATCTGTGAGAAGAGGAGCCTCACCTCCATCGACCACGTTCTCTTCCGACCGGAGAGCCCTGGTGACACTCAGTATGTTGCTGCCAATGACCCCAATATCACCACCGTGGGACTCGTAGCCTACTCGAAGGATGAGGTCCCCTTGCTGTTTGTGGGACGGGGGTACACCAGCCGAGGAGTCGGAGGAGGGATTCCTCCCATTACTACCCGGAATCTCAGGGCCCACGGCAGCGATGTTCAAGCAACAGACTCTCACTCTATTTTCTCCTACGAAGAAACAGCCAAGCTGGCAGTGGGGCGGCTCTCTGAGTACAACCACCACTTCATCAAGTCCTTCACTTACCGCTCGAGCGTCTATTTCCTCTTCTACCGTCGAGACCTCAAGTCTCAGTCACGCGAGTACAAGACCTACATCTCGCGAATCTGCCTGGACGACTCTCATTATTACTCGTACGTGGAGTTACCTCTGCTCTGCCAGAGCAAAGCCAATACGTACAGCCTCCTGCAGGCGGCCTACGTCACCCAGCCGGGGAAGGACCTGGCCCAGGGGCAGCTGGACACTGACGGAGAGGTGCTGTTTGCAGCCTTCTCTGCCTGGCAGGCTTCTTCGGGCAAACTGAGCGAGGAGTCCGCACTCTGCATCTATGCCATGGAGGAGGTGGACCGCCTGACCAACTGGACGAGGGATGTGTGCTACATGAGAGATGGGAAGTCAGAAGACGGGACAGAAGTGGCGTACATTGAGTATGATGTCAGCTCCAACTGCGTCCAGCTGCCAGCGGTAAGTGGCTTTGCACCTTTGCCAGGGTAAAGAGAAATCTGCAGCACATTCTTGTGTTGCTTTGTGCTCCTGGAGTGAGCCTGTTTCCCACAGCTGTGTGATGAAATCTACTAGGGCTAAAAGCCTCTAGGCTCACGGTTTCTTTGCTACCGCAGCAAGGCGATGCTCTTGCATTCCAGCTCAGGTCTGCCTTGTTCCTGCTGCAGTGCTCTGCCTCGCATGGACAGGTCTGTGCTGTGTGTGGCAATGGGGAAGGCATCTGGTGTGACCTGGCCCCACTGCTTGTCTTGTGGCAGTACCAGGCAAGAACACAGAAGCTGCAGTTCGGGTTGCTCTTAATATCTCCATGTCCTGATCTAAAGGGTGTGCTGGCTCCTTGTTGCTTTCTCACAACAGCTTCCAAGAAAGGGCACACAGCAACCAAAGAAAGTCGAAAGCAGGTGTTAGCAAAATCCTGTCCTCCTGAAGACTGCATTAGCCCTGCAGAATTTTGTACACCAGGAGGACTTTTTCCTGACCTGGCTCTTCTCCAGAGCAATAAGGAACGAACATGCAAAATTTGAATTCTGTGGCAAAGGCGTGATGGGATATTGCAGGATAAAAATGTAAACTGTGACCCTGAATCCCTCTCAGTTTGTCAGCCACGCTGGCTGGTGCTGTGACAGCGGGGACAGTGACACAAACATAGAGCAGCAGTGTTCTCCTGGGGCAGGATGCAGTGTCCTGGCATGAGGTTCCGTGGCTGTGAGTAACCTGTTTTCACTGAGGAGGCTGCTGGTCCATAACAGGGCAGCATGCTGGCTTGTGTTGTCCTTCAGCAGAACGGTAACCTCAGGTAACTTCCTCTTCCCAGCCTCCTGCAGAGTGGTACTGCAGAGCTTTGGGAATATCTGCGATTGGATGTGTGGTCCAAAACCGGTTTTGAAATTATGGTTTGTGTTTTGGCAGCTGAAGCAGACTGTAGAATAGCTATGGGACGGCAGAGGGGTAAAGAGCAGGCTGGGGGCAGGACAGATGTAAGGTCAGGAAGAATACGCTGACTGGGCTGTGATGTCCTGCTTGCACTGTCCCTTAGCTGTGTCCCGCGTGTCCCCTGCAGGCCAGCATGGAAGGAAGTGTCATGAGTTCACAGCAGTTTGGGGGATTTCCAGTCAAACTGTGGGAGCAGATTGGAAAGCAGCACTCGGAGTCCCCCTGTCCCGCATAGTCCAGCAGGGAAGTGGGTGTGCAGGGTGGGAGCAGAAGCCGGGCTGTGCTGTGTGATGCCTGGCACGTGATCCCAGCTCCCCAGCTGCGCGCTTTGGCACTGCTGGGCAGGCTGAACTGTAGCATCTTATTAACAAGTGTGTCCAATGCTGTGTGAACGTCCTAACAAACTTCATCCTTCACCATTCAGTCCGTGGTAGCGGTTGTCCTTAAGATTGCATCTAACAAGACGCGGGGGGCTGTGCCAGCTCCAGCCTGCTCCATTCAGCGCTAAGTGGAAGCGGCTGTCAATGAGCATTTCATGCAGGAGCGGTTTTAACTCGGTTTCAATAGTGGCAGCTTGTGCTTTATATGGGAATAATGCTAATTAATTTCACGTTTTTCTGCCTCCAAGCCAGCACAAGGTATGCTCTTTTCCTCAGCGCTGCCTCCTTATTTTTAGTGCGGGGCGGGGGGGAGGGTGGCATTGAGTTGTGCAGCTCAGTGCCATCTCTTCAGCTGGAACAAACACTTGTTCTCTATAAAAGCTTCAGAGCTCTCTCTGGTTTGCTGGAGATCTGAAAGCGTATCCAGTTTTCCATTTGTCTCCAGATGCAGGAGGTGATAGGTGCTGTTGATGCCTTGATAATTGGATGTGTGGGACAGGTTCCTGTGAGGCTGCATATCTTCCCGGGGTGTAGCTTTCAAGATGCACAGCTTTTCTTTCTGCATCGAGCTTTCTGTCCTTATCATGCATCGGTGCAGGTTTGTCCCGTTGTCGCTCCTCACATGTGAAAGGTTGGAAGCACACAGCAGAATTCAGCTTATGGCCGGGCACTCCAAACTCGCTCAGCCACACCACGACGCTGGGTGATCCCTGCAGTGTGTTTGCTGCTGCACTGCCAAGACGCTATTCACTGAAAACAGTTCACACAGCTTCTATGTAAATTCATATAAGCGCTTTATACAATTACCATGGTCTTAATCCCATGGCATGGAACGTGTTGCAGCTCTTGCCTGTGATTAACTTGCACTGCTGACGGTCCCAGCGAGGTGGTGGGCAGGCTGTGCCAGCGCTGGGAGAGCTCGCACGGTCACGTTGTTCTGTGTGCAGTGAATTCCCCTGGCATCACGTGTGGGCAGCAGCAGCGCTGAGCACAAATGGGGTACAACCATTTCTGCCCTGTATCCGTCTTTTTAAAGCAAACTTGGAAAAATCAGCCTCTAGTAATGAGATATTTTTGGCTCCAGCATTTGTCTAAATTGATATAAAGCTTGCAAAAGTGATCTAGAATCCCATTCTAAACAAAGGCTTGATGCTTTTGAGTGTGGATGTCTGGCAATGGCTCGCTTCCTATTAAATCTTACAGGACCTGGGGCTGTGTCAGTCCAGCCCGGCTGCCTGGGGCAAGGGGAGCTGGGTTGGTGGGAGCTGCACCTCAGTGGGAGTAAAGAGCTGTGGAGAAGGGTGAAGATATTACCCATGTTGATCCCATGGTGAAAATCAGCTTTTATACACTAGCACTGTTTGAAGACAAGCCACTAATTGGTTAGCAGTGGTAGGTTTAATAGTATCAAAGGATGCTCTGAAGTTACACTGAGTGCTGAGTGAGGTGTCGAGAAGCAGCACAGAAACTGTCCTATACGGATTGTGCCCTTATTTAGGGACGAAATGAAGCATCTCCTTTCTACACATACAAATAGCAAATAAGTTGGCAGCTTTTATTCTGTCCTTTAGAATTCAGCAAGTGACGCTTTGGTGGGTACTGGGAGGGATCTGGCTGGAACAGAGGGATGACTGTTTTTGCACAGTGCTGTGGAGTTAATTCTCAGAAGCCCGACAGAGCTAGGAAGAATTGAAGCAGTGTGCAGAGAGGAGTTGTTTGTATTTGGTGGGTCTCTAGCTGCACGCACTGCACAGGTTTTGTGTGTAGCTCTCTGGAGCGGGCTGCGTTCCACCCTGTGTTCGTGTCTGTCCTGGCACTGGGGACTCCACCTCAGACTGGAATTGGTGAGTGATACAACAGAGCAGGGGCACCTCTGCGAGAGACAGGAGACAGGATGGGAAGTGTGAAAGGTGATGAAGTTCTTTGTATTGTTTTATTTTTGGTACTGATTTCCCTGTTCTTTTCACTCCCCAAAGGACACCTTGTATGCGTACCCCTGTGGCTCTGACCACACTCCCAGCCCCATGGCCAGCCGGGTCCCCTTGGAAGCAGCCCCTCTCCTGGAGACAACAGAGTCTCGACTGACAGCTGTGGCAGTGAATGTGGAAGATGGCCACACCATTGCTTTTCTAGGAGACAGCAGGGGGAGATTGCATAAGGTATGGTCTGGATGCAACAGGAAGCAAAGAGGGTAAAACTAATCAGGGATGCTCAGGTGGGGGGTGGCAAGAAAAGCAACTTCAGTTCTCCTGTAATTCCTTGGGTAGGAGAGATGTCTCCCACTCCTGTTCTGATACTTTGCCTGTATACTGCTGTGACTCTCTTGCAGGTGTTTTTAGAAGCCATGGGAGATGCACACATCTATGCTTCTTTAGCTATCCAGCTGAACAGCATGGTGAGTGGAGACCTCCTGTTCGACCAGTTGCAGGAGCACCTCTTCGTCATGACCCAGTCAATGGTAAGAGCAGTTCAGTCCCTTCCACAGAAGAGCTGACAGGATTTGAGTTCCAGACAAACTGCTGAAGGGAGTGGAGGAGTCTGAGAAACGTGGCAGAGGTTTCTGACCTTAACCCACGGCACGTATGTTTTCCTAAGTTGTTCAGGCTGCCTTGTTTCAGCAGTGATTGTGTGATGAGTTCTACAGATAAAAGCAAGCTGTGTAAGGAACCATGCAAGGCACCTTTCCTTCTGTAATTCTTTTTGTGTCTGGTGGCCGCAGGAGGAGAAGCAGCACTGTGATTGCTGGGGCTGCTGGGTAGAAAATTGAGCTGTGGGTATTTTATTTGAGAGGATTTGCTGAACACTCAGATCAGCTTCTTGAGCTAGAAAGAAAAGGATCCTCCTAATAAAATGAAAGCGACCCCTGTGTTACTCTGACTGAAGGAAAGGGCAAACTGAAAATGAGAATGTGCTGAAAAACCACTGCTTCCCTTCACTCAAATCCTCATGTGCAGTTTGAGATGCTCAAATGTTGTAATACTTCAAAGGAGGAGCTGAAATCTGTGCGTGGAAGATGATTAGGGGGAATCTGAAGTATATCCCCAGAAGTAATTGTTCTGTCAATTAAAAAAATGCAAAATTCATGATATGCTTAGCAAAAGTAATAGGTTGAGGATTAGAAGATGATGTTTTAAAGTGACTGACAGCATAGTAGCTGAAGTGTAGTAGCCAATTACAAGAAGGGCAAAATGAGCAAGGTTGTTCATTTAAGGCAGGCGTGGGCTGCAAGTTGAGCTTACCCCTAATGCTGCAAGGTTGTGCTCCACTTTGCTCAAAGCTGACTGCTCTACTTTCAACCAAAGTGGTAGCTCTGCCAGGTAAAGCTGGGCAGTGGGGCAGATGCAGAATGCTCAGCTGTAGCTACCACATCCAGCTTCAGCCTGGTGAGCTGTGAATAGACAGCCTCTGATGGCACAGTCCAGAAAAGCAAAAGAGCAAATGGCATTATCTGTTATTTATCACTAAATAAAGTGTTGCAAGAAGTGTCATGGACTGCTGATAATGGGACCTAACTAGGTAGGCAGAAGTAGCTGTAGTCCTGCGGCCTGCTTTGTGCGTGCTCTGCTTTCATAGATTCCTTTTTCTGACAGGTACTAAAAGTTCCCATACTGGAGTGTTCCCTGTCCTCAGACTGCGAATCCTGCCTGGCACTGAAGGATCCTTACTGTGGCTGGTGTGTCCTTCAGGGACGGTAAGATGGGATCCTGCATGGTTTTTGGAAGAATAATGCTTAGGAACTGCCCCTGCTTACTCTCCTCCTTGTGCCTGTGTCTCCATGTATGTCTAGTGTCCGGATTTATTTTTAGCTCCTTCATGGGATATATTTGGCCTACAAATTCATTCTGATTTACCGTTCTTCTGTCTGCATTTCTAAAACACCTCTGTAAGTCACAGTTGCACAGTATTGACTTTCAGTTGCTTTCTGGATCTTTGGTCACTCACAGTGTTTCTGTCCAGTGGACTTCAGCCAGGTTTTAGGCTGACTGCAGCTCAAACTGCCCCTCTCCACATTTCATCTCTTCTTCTGGTGTCTGTTGTACTTGGTGCTTTCTTACTTCTTGCTCCCCTTCTGACATTGCTTCACAAGAAATGAATGGCTTGTTCCAGCACGTCTGTCTGCTTGCTGGCTGTCTCCCTGTGGAATGCCCTAGGACCTGGTTTATGGCCCTTGAAGCCATAACTGGCAATGTACCGGTAACGAGTCGCCCTTTGCTTTGGGAAGTGGTGAGAGGCTGGGACTTCATGGCTCATGTAGCAGCTTCTCTGAGAGCCGAGCAAGGGTTTCAGACAGCCAGCGTTGGCTTGGGAGTTGGATGTGTGCCCTGCTAGGGCTGTGCAGATCTCTGACAGGGCTTTCTCCTGTTTCTCTGCAGGTGCAGCCGTCGCTCGGAGTGCTTGAGGTCTGGATTGAGTGAGCAGTGGCTCTGGAGCTTTAATTCTACGCAGCAGTGTCTCTCTGTCCAGTCACTAACTCC
>PPHD01027589.1:759-11129 GCA_002909625.1 Bambusicola thoracicus
TGCTGGTTTCCATCTCTCCACGTGCAGCAGACACACAACCTTTTCAGCTGAGCCCTGCCAGGTTTTAAATATATTTAAAAACATATTTGAGCCCAGCTCTCCCTGCTTTCTATTATTCATGCTGATTTGCAGCTCTCGCAGTGTCTGATTTTTTTCTATTAATTGTTAATGAAACAGCTGGCTCTCCCGGGGCAGAGCGAGGTGTTGTTTTCTAATTCCTCAAATCAAGAATATTGTAATAATCCCTCANTTTAAATATATTTAAAAACATATTTGAGCCCAGCTCTCCCTGCTTTCTATTATTCATGCTGATTTGCAGCTCTCGCAGTGTCTGATTTTTTTCTATTAATTGTTAATGAAACAGCTGGCTCTCCCGGGGCAGAGCGAGGTGTTGTTTTCTAATTCCTCAAATCAAGAATATTGTAATAATCCCTCATTAACTCAATCATCTTTCTGTCAGGTAACTGCTGTCTAATTTAAGGGGTGAGGCTTTAAATAAAGATCTTGGCAAAACCATCAGACTGATTTAAAGCATACCCTCCATCTCAGCGCAACTCCTAACAAGTTAGTCTGAAAATCAAAGGGAGTTGGCAACAAGAAGTCGTAACTCTGAATATACCTTCTTCACTCTCCTTCTTCCTTTTCCTCAGTCTCTTCCTTGCTTCTTTGCTCAGCAGCAATGTGCCCCAGTGGAAGAACCTGACCCTCTTTTCCAACCCTGGTGGCTCTGTGATGTTATATCACCCCTGGCAGACAAGACCATGCCTTATTTTGCGGCTTATCTAGCCAAGCCAACCAAAGTTATCAAAGCTGTCCTGCCTTAATCCTTCTTATTTAAAGGTCAGCACATTTCCTCATCTGAAATGAGAGCTCTCATTAAAAATAATAATAATAATGATAAAATAAAATCATTCAATACTTCGGGCTGGGGTTGGGCAATGTTAAATCACGGAGAAAGCAGTGAAGCTGACAGTATTTGACATGAATACATTGTTGGGAGAGCAGAGAGGAAACCACCTTGTGTCTTACAGTGATGAAAACGATCATTTAATGCAGTTCTACACTTTATTTCCCTGAAATTGCTGCAGGTGATGAGAAAGCTCTTTACTTTTTGAGCCTTGCAATTCACTCAGCAGGATGATCGTTTTAACACGCCCCATCAAGTCATTATTTGTAATTAGGACTATGAGTCAAAAGGTAGAGACTCTTGAAAATAAATATATTTTCTAAATAGCTCCTTTTGCAGAAGGATAAAATTAGGATAATTTAAAGAGTAACAACGCTAATAGGTTACATAGATGAATAGAGGAAAGACCCATGCCGTGTTTAACCCCAATGGAGAGCATCAGAAGACAAAGGGACGCTCTGGGTGGCACGGACAACCCACCAATAGAGCCAACCAGCCATGGGCAGGAGAGGCAGAGCAGAGTATCTGAGCCCTGAACACTGCAGTGGCAAAGGCTGCCCTGCTTTCCACATCCATAAACAGCAGCCTTCCAAAAAAAGACCTCTGAATCTGGAGCAAACCTCCTGGGAAGCGCTGTAAACCTGCAGGTTCACCTTCGTTTGGTTTTAAGACAAGCTGTCTCACGCAAGAAGTGCAGAGAGCTCATCAAAATCCTGGTCTGAAAGCTCACGCTGCCAGGCAGAGGGAAATGAGACTTGAGAAGGGACCTGCAATTAGAGCACTTTCTGGAGGCACAGCTCTCAGAGGCATAATTAGCATTCCCCAAATTGCTGGAGCCCCAAAGTCTTAAGAATTGGGTGCTGTTTCCTTTGGCTCCACAGAAATATGCATCTCCGGGGCACGAACAAGCTCAGACAGCTATTTCTTAAGACGTGTACTGGCTAACACAGCACAAACTCCTGCACATGCACTGAGAGTTTTAAATGACTTAAACATACCTCTGAGAATGGAGGGGAAAGGGAAATGGCTGGGGAGACTGGGAGGGTTTGAGTACATCTGGATGTGTATGTGCATGTAGGAATGCGTGCCCTGTGCCTGCCTCAGTGCCACCAAGTTATTCTTGGTTGGGCACCTGACCACCAACTATGTGAATTAAATCCCGATGAAAAACACAATGATGGGGTGGTGGTGCTGAGTTCAGAGGGCTGAGAGATGTTTTCCAGCTGCTCTTTAATAAGCAGTCCAGAAGATTCAGGGTCCTATTGAGAACATGGGGAATGCAGCCCACCTCTGGTGTCAAGACTTACTTCACCTGTGGCAGAGGGGTTGACGACCCCTGGAGTCCCCTCCAACCCAAGCTATTCTATGACTCCATGATGCTATCATTTAGAGCCCTGCAAATATTGCCCTTCTCTGTAGTGATTCTTGCTTTAGACTTCTGTAGAGGTATGTCTGATGTGTTCATATTCTCAGGACCGCATAAAAAATGGATGTGGGACCAAATACTTCAGACACAAAAAGCCCAGCCATTTCCCATCTCAGTGCCCCCTACTATCACACGTGGACAAAAGCCATAAGAGAAGAACATCGCATACCCTCTTATGCTCAGAAGAGCCACTCGCAGCCTGGCAGTGCTGACTGGGAGAGAGCAAGGAAAGGCAGCATCAACAAGTTGGGATCCGTATGGTGCCTTCAGGGCCACAGCAGGTTGCTGCTAATTCATTTGTTCAGTAAATCTGTAATAATGGACGATAACATCACAGGGCAATAGCAGAAAATACATACGTGGCCACAAAAGTTAATCTGGATGGCTCTGTTCCTCTAAAATCGTTGTTTTCCTAAAAATGAGGAGCAGGTTAAGCTCTGAAATGGCAAAAATAATTCCTTGAAGAGCCCGCATTGCTCTCTTAAGACTGATCGTTATCAGCAGAGAGGAGAGCATGTCCACTCTAATGGAACGATTTAAATGCATAGCTGTTAAAATAAACTCCTTAAAGTCTGTCCCCACATTCCTTGTGACGACTGGAGAGACACTGCTTTTCATAACACAGCACAGAACTGAGAGCATTTAGAGATGCTGTCTGTCCCTGCCCGCTCTGTAACAATTTCTGCACTTAAAGGCATGATTGACTGCGTGAAAGGTAAAGCTAAAATGCACTTCACATAGCTCTGCAGATTTCAGCCTCCTTTCTGGTTTCCCTTATACATATGCATCGTTCCCTGGGAATACACTTCTGCAGGGAAGAACAAGGCAGCGGGGAGCGTGGTTAAATGGGTTAAATAAATAAATCCACATCCAGGCTATTTTATTATCAGGCTGATTCATTGAGGATGGAAAGCTACGACGGCTAAATCCGAGTCACATCAATGAATGGGAGCGATCAGATCTCCTTCATCAGCCATAAAACAGACCCACGGATGGGGCTGCAATGACAAGGAATTATGGTCTGTCAGGGGATTGATGGAGGCTTCGCCTCCCTTTCTCTGTCCGCTCCTGACTTCAGCCAGGAAGCTGTCCTGGAGAAAGCACCTCCAGTTTAACCTCCAGTGCTGCACGTGAGCCTGGTGGGCTCTGAGTCAGATAAAGCTTTTAATTCTCCAGTTAGGAGAATTAAGAGTAGCTCCTTCCACTAATTACAGGTGATACCTGTTTTATGCACGGATGGGTAAGGCACCAAAGGCTACAAAACCGTATGATAATGAAAAGAACGATCCTAACAGCTTTTATTTACTGCTTTTTCTATCACCGGGAAGCACAACCACTGCTGTAAATGTGTAAACAATACCAGCAAAGGCTCTAATGCATTTTATCACCAATTTCCATTGTCAGGAAGCTGTCGAGACAAGGCTTTGTGCTCCATCTATTGTGTAATTAAGATCCTTTTACTGAAGAGCAAAGCTAAGACAGTTATCAACCAACTGATGTGGGAAATGGGAAGTATCTAGCACAAAAATACAGAGCAGAGAGCTACGGCTTCTGTAGGTATCAGACAATTGTGCTCATCAACACTTAGTTGTATCAGGGCTGCAGGCAGAGCCCACCACAGGCTGCCACTTGTGTTCATGGTCAGAGAATGGCAAATCCCATTAAACCCAGTAAAAGAGCTGGGTTTGAGCTGGGTAGCTGGGAAACACAGCCCATGTGGCACACAGGGACAGCCTCCTCCTCCTACGGCACACTATGAGGGGAGGTTTGTTCCACACTCCCAGGGCTCCAGGAGAGGGTCAAAGAGGGACCTTGCAGCTGAAAAGGTGGTGTGGGGAAGCTCAGGCAATATCCAGATGATGAACTGCAGTGGCGCTGCATTAGACAGGATTGGCCTGGGCTGACGGCTTTCCTGATGGACCTTCTGAAGGAAAATCAAGGACTTATTGTCCTTGCCCACAGCCAGGGCTGTGCTACGTGAGCTGCCCGTCCCCCGTCAGGTCATCTGTCGGACCTGCACCAGGATGGATTTAGGGCTATCTGCCCAAGGGAGACAAACACATCTGGAGAAGTGGGGAGGTCTCTGGGGAAAGAGGTCTGTCCATGAGGATCAGAGCTGCGTGGATGCCCCCAGGACAGGGAATGACAATTAGCTGCTCCCCTTCCTCAGTGGGGCCCAGCTGCAAGTCAGGACCAGAGCTCAATTAATTGCCCTCCGCAAAATGCACCCGGTGTTGCCCCCTTCCCCTGGGAGGCGTTTGGGGTACTCTGAGATCTCAGGCTTGTCTGTGGGAGGTGTTCTGTTGTCCTTTCACACAGTTTAGTCAATCTACAGAAAGGCTTCTTTCTCAAAGTCACCCAAAGAAAACATTTCACACATTTTCTAAACGCTGTCAGATGCCTTCAGGCTAAACATTCTTGAATTAATTCTGTTACATCTTTTTTGACTGAGCTGTAATTATTGCTGCAGTGGGGATGAGTCACCACTGGCTGTAGTTTACCTCTGAAATACAGCATGTACTGCACCTAACACTGCGCACTGGAGCTACATCAGTGACTTACTCCAATATCTTCATTACAAAGGGAGAGCCCAAGGCAGGATCTACCTGTCATTCACATGCAATGTGAAGCACAAACCCTTAATTTGCACTTTTCTAGAAGCCCTGTAATAAGGGATTTGATCGTATGTTTAACCACCTCTGTGTACCACGTGTACAAATAAAGAGCAACGAGCTTGGGAAATGAAACTGAGGAGCTGATGGGCAGAAGGCCCATAAGGGCCTTCCATAAGGGAAAGGGGAAGCCCTGCCCTGGTTCTCTGCCCCTTGGCATGGGGAGGTGCAGGCAGCCCCACGCGGAGCCACGCTCCTTGGGATGACCGTCCCCATCTCCTCCCAGAGCACCCCTTGGGAGCTGGGTGGTCACAAGGAAGTTCTGCCTCAGTGATATGCTCTTATTTATGCATTTTCAGGAGTCTAAAATATATATATCTGGTTTCATCTGCAGTTGAAGCACCTTAATTTAAGCTTCCCCTGTTTTGTTAAATTAAATTCTACATCCTAATTAGGTACTTGTGCACTTCAGGATGGTAACTTTCTGTTTAAAGAGTAATGGCTCTTTCCTGTCCTGGGTCCCTCCTAATTTGCTCTCTGCCAAAGACTTTAGAGATAGTAGCTTTTAATTACAAGAGAAGGGAAGTCACTGATGTGTTCCTACCACCTCGTTAAGGATTCCCTTTGCAAATGTTATCTTAGTGGCTCACTGCACTGAAGCATTCAGGGACCTCCTGCTGTTCTTAATGGGATAACCAAGGAGCCGTGTCTACTTCCATCTTTCTTTTTCTCACAGAAACCACCTAAAATTTCTCTTTTCCTTAAACAGAGGGTCTGCCAAAACATACCTGCTGGAAGCAAAACCTGTCCCTTCTATGGAAAACTAAGAATATTTCCATGACCACATCAGCTTTCCCCAAAACAAGGGAGGAACCCAACCCATCTGGTTGTGTATAGCATGAATTCCAGCTGCCCTCCCCATGTACCACTGGGAAGGTCCAAGCAGCTTCATGGGCATGGCAAAGCACCACTCCGCTCCTCACACACATGGGCAGTGAGGAAGTCACTGCTGAGACTACCAGTTTTCATCTCCACAGTTGAGAAGTTGGCCCTGCCTTTCATCAGAGAGCTAAATTAACTTTCAGTTTGGCTTCTGATGGATGTATAATGAACTGTGCATTGTTCAACTGGAAATCTTGGAGCTATTTTTCATTCCAGATGCCTTCTGAGCAGCGCATTTGACAAGTTATTAAGATTTCACTATCACTGTGGAAATATTTTTCTAGGTTTCGTGCCTAGGATCAGAAGGGTTCACTGCACCTTCCCCTTCCCCACACTGTGGCCATCCCTCTACTCAGTCTGATGATCTCCAAAGCCAGCTGTTCTTCAAAATTCAGCTTTTTTAGGTGACCTACTGAAGGAAACATTTTATAAGCTGTAGCAGCAATCATTTCCAGTTCTGGTTTCTTAGTTCTCGTTACTGAGCTGCACAGAGAATCACAGAATCACCAAGGTTGGAAAAGACCTCCAAGATCATCCCGTCCAACCATCCACCTATCACCAACAGAAGGGCCTACACATCATCTCATGTTCCTACTTAAGTGCATCTTGTTCAGCTGCCTACCAGTCATTGGCAAGGTTGGGTTTCTCTGAAAGACCACCGAACTGGGGACGTGGGCAATGGGCTCTCTGGTCTGAGAGGGTTTTATTGTCCGATTTTCTCAACCCCCTTCTGCTTGTGCACCACGTCCATCAATCTCACTTTTGTGAGGTTTTCCTTATTTCCTGTTTTCCAGGCAATTTGAAGAAGGGATTTTGGCTTAGTGAAAGGGCATCCAAGCCAAACTTACCACTTTTTCTCATGTACCGTGTCTTCAGTACTGAACCCCAAACTTTTCCATCATCAATCACAATGAAAATAGGGATATTTTGGGGACAGAAACCAAAGAAAAAGTAAAAATGTACACATAACGAAGGCATACCAGCAGGATAAAATCCCAGCCTCCCTGAATAACCACCCACTTCTGCTTCTGCGTACTTTAATTACGGCTACCAAACTTTCTGGTAACCAACAGCAGAAGCGTTGAGGTGTGAAGTGAAAATCTGTCCCCTGGCAGATCCAAATTCCTGCCTGTGGTTCTCACAAAGAGGGACCCAGAAGCCCTACTCCCACAGAAACACACCTGCACGGGATGGGTGCAGGGGGAGAAGATGCTCCTATGGAGAGGTGCAGGACGAGGTGAGCTCTGATGGAGGAAGAGTGAGTGAGAAACGGGCTGCACAGGTGGTTTCCAAGGCCTGCACCTGGCAGGTGAATTCCAGAGTTCTTTGGGACGCATAATCTGATGACACAAAATACTGCTTTTTGAGTAATAAAGACAAGACGGATGCCTTTTGCTCACTGTGTTCTGACATAACCGTTTCTCGCTGTCTGAGTCATCTTGTCAGACTGCTCAACAAGACAGATATCCTTCCTGGTTTCCAACACCACTGACTCATGCCCTGTATTTCAGAACTTTATAACAGAAAGGAAAAAAGAGATCCAACGTATCTATGAAAATAGCTTTGTACTGTTGCTTTGTTTTTTTTAGAGAAGGTGCAAGGAACTTAGAGCATCCCAACATCAAAGAAAGCCTGATGACAAATAATTGATCTTCTTAGGCTCCTCACATTTCAGAAATGCCATCTCTTACCTCTGATCCACATGGGAATGTTGCAGGATTATGAAACACATGAGAAAGGCTCACCCACAAGTGCAGAGGTGGACTGCTGAGCAGGTGGGGCACCCACTGCAGCAGTGCTGCCAGTCTGCCTAGCAGACAGCAAGCAGAACAGGCAGCCTTGTGCATTCATTAGTATGTCAGGGAGAGAGACACCCATCCATCAGAGGGAACTCTGTCCTGAGCCCAGCCCTCACTCGCTGACATGGAGAGCACACAGCCTGAGAGCAAAGCTCTGAGAACAGCAGGTACAAAGGCAAGCAAATATGCAAGGTAAAGTTTCCATTGGCGTTTAAATACTTTGGTACTCTGAAGGCCCAAAGTAATTAAGTAGAAAATAATTTTGAATGCTGAGTTATTCCTGCTCAACCCTTCTATTGGCTTCTCTCTCCAAAAATGAGAGCACAAAATACTGTTTGCACAAGAGGAGGAACAGGGAAGGCGTCTGAGCTCTGAGGGTCATTTGAGTTAATATAACTCCGTGTTCAAACCTTGTCAGTGCACGATGAAGATTAAACCGTAACAGCTTTGCTAACAACCACAATCTCCCCCTCTCACCAGCAGGTCTGAGTTTTGCACCAAAATACTTGATGAACGGGATGGATTTTCATATTTTCTGCCATTTCCTCCCCCCCACACACACACACAAATGTTATAAATCAGCATTTCATGAATGAATAAACCCCATCTGCCAGCTGTTAAAAACCTGCTTCCAAGCTATAATATCTAGGTCATTCTCCCTCGTGACCCTGGTGCTACCAACAATAAATAAGCTTGTTAATGGAGCCAAGAATATTTCAGTCTTTCTTCCCCAAGAGAATTCTCTCTTTTGAGAAAAGGAATTGCTAAAACAAACTGCTACCTGCCCAAGGCATTCAGCACTTCCTTTAGAAACATCCCCTTCCAGTCAGCCTCGGCCCATCTTTTGGTTTACCCTCTCCTTGCTCAGCGTGATGAATTAACGCCGTGATGGCCACAGCACAGCAAAGTTGGGAAAACAGAATCATAGGCCATCCCGAGTTGAATGGGACCCATAGGGATCATCAAGCCCGACTCCTGGCTCCACACAGCACCACCAAAAATCAGACCACGTATCTCAAGGTGTTTCTAGACACTCCCTGAGCTGCAGTAGGTCAGGGCTGCCTGGGGTGCTGTTCTATTCCCACCCTGCTGCAGTGCAGAACCCTTTCCTATATCCAACCTGACTGAGCAGCTGGTCAGTTGAGATAAAGATGAAAGAGGGCACATCCAAAAATGCCCTTGAGCTTACATGCTTCAGCATCTCTACATCAATCAAAGCCAAAGGAACAAAGTCTCCTGCACTCAATATCCAACACTTCAACATGTAAACTCACCGCTTCTTACTACCAATATCCCTAATGTTCTGTTTATTCTGGGTCCTGGCCAATGCTCACTGACAATGCTGTGTACTATGCTAATGAACCCTAAGATTAGGGAAAGACAGCTATTTCTGTGCTGGTCCTGAGCTGCTGCGACATTACCCAAGAGAAAATCCTCTGCTGATGCATGCGCCCATCCCAAATTGGAAACTGTTGTCACTAAAATAATTGATGTTCAGCACTTCTTGACATGCCTGTTTTTAATTAAAGCCTATTTTAATTAAAAAGGGAGAACAATTTTAAGGGAATCTGTCTGCCAGATGGCGATCCTTAATTTACCTCAGATGTGTCAGATGCAGCACGATGCCTCCCTGCCTCGCTGAGGTTGGTCAGATGTGTGAAATTACAGTTTTGCTCTGAAAAATCCTATGAAAAATGCCCAGCTCCATAGGAAATGACCAGGTGTGTCAGTTCTGCCATTGAGACCTGAGCTATTTAGCAATTCTGCCTTTGTCCTCAGATTTCTGACGTGGAAAGTCACTGTTTAAGCAATGAGGGATGCTGCAAGGACTCCTTCCTCCCTGTCTACAGATTGGCAGAGAACACACTAATTACATTCTGTTAAAAAATTACTTGCAATGAATCAACTTAAATGGGACTTTCAGCTTTTTCCACTGTTAAGACTATTAATAAAGTACAAATTCAGAGCATATTTTCTCACATACCACATCTCTGCTTGGAAGTAATTTGTGCAAGTTCTGCTTCTGGCCCATGGAGTTCACAGCTTCAGCTCCAGCAGAACAATTTCAAAGATGTAATTGG
Organism: Bambusicola thoracicus; assembly: GCA_002909625.1. Classification (NCBI taxonomy): domain Eukaryota; kingdom Metazoa; phylum Chordata; class Aves; order Galliformes; family Phasianidae; genus Bambusicola; species Bambusicola thoracicus. The sequence goes on from PPHD01027589.1 coordinate 10,527, forward strand.
AAAATCTGTGCTGCAATATGGGTGAATATTAGATGGCTCCTCTCACTTCTGTGTACTTTCCTTTCTGCCAGCTCCCACTTTTGCATGCTCACTGATGGTGAATGAAATGACTGCACAGTACTGAAACAGCAAACTGTGCACACAGTGGATGTTAACGTTTTCAGCATGTTACATCCCCTTTTACATCAGGAAAAGAATTGCTTTAGAAATTAAACTGAGGATCCAGCCATGACTTGGCGCTACGTTAGCATGCTATGAACTGCAGTTCGTCACACAGTCCAAAACCTCTCCAGTTTTGGATCACCTTCAGCCCATTTCAGACTTCCACTCTGCTCTGTGGGACAGCACGTGCAGGTTTCCACTTTTTGGGCTATCACAGCTTTTGTTTTAAACACTGAGGATTTAGGCTTATTGCTATGCCAGAGCTGGAGCAGTGCTGCTGCAAGGGGCTGGCACACAACAAGAGCTGCAGAGGCCAACAGGGCAGGATTAAGTACCATTAAAAGTTACAAAGACACAGACTGCAGTCACCAAATAAACTCAGCTAGCCTGAGAAGTTTTTGTGTGAGGGTGTAAATCATTCTCAAACAGATCCAACCACAC
>PPHD01027590.1:0-11128 GCA_002909625.1 Bambusicola thoracicus
GTATGAAATACAAGTACTACCAACATCTAGCCTACGTTTCACATCAGTAGAAGTACTGGCTACCAAAAATAAATGAATTTTGAGATGTACCAGCTACAGAACTCATTCTACCCCTTGTTAGTACTTCATTCACAAAAATGGAAAAGGGTGCCAGCTATCTGGAAGCAACTGCACAAATAGTTCACTTCTTATAGGCTATATAGATCTATTGACATTCCCTGACAAAGCTCTTCTCACTAATACAAAAAGTCATGGAAGACAGCTTCTGCCTTCTCACCACAGAAATCATAATGGGGAAAAAGTAAAGGGTTCTGAGCATTCTCCGAAGCATTATTCTGAATCACATTTCAGCTCCATTCATGACTACTTCAAAACTCTTGCTTACTTTTCTACCATCTCTTCTTTGCTTTTCCCAATGTCCCTGGGAACAAAACATTAAGTGTAATAAAATATCCATACCTATTAACTAAACCAAAAAAGTTCTTTTTGTCTGGGATCTGGATATTGATGAACTGGGGCCTTCCAGGACCTTCACTTTGATGCTTACAGAAACATCAAAAGATCAGGGTTGTTATCAACATCATTAGCGCAGCCCAAAGATGTTTAATACTCCAGCACACGCAGATAATGCAGCACAGAATGCCCCAATGGACTTTGCCTTGTTTTTATTCCTTATTTTTTAATTTTGTTTTTAAATGCTTAGCTTTTCTCATTCCAGGCCCCTTGTCTCTCTCCCATGCCTGCCCTATACTCTCATTAATTCTCCAGGAAAGTGTTCTAGTGCTGACCTATTCCTCCTTCCCAAAGAGAATTTAATGAACTCTGCTCTATAATGACATAAAGTAGAGTAGTTCTTCTGCAAGTGCTTACTGCCATACACTGAAACATCACATACCCCTTCGAATATCTTGCTGAAATGAGTGAGAAGTTTGGGGTTTGTTCTCTTTCAAGTCTTGTTTTTCAATAAAGCTATATATATCAAAAATGATTTGAAAGGAATACAAGGGGGAAAAAGTAGAGTTTGGAATCCTCCAGAGGAAGACCCAGCAAACCTATTGACTTTTGCTTTTTAATTTGGGGAAATCTGCTTCTAAGCTTCATTTCAATTTAGATCAAAAAGACAGTTAATACAGGAACAGAATACACAGGTATTTCTTTGATACAAAAAGCAGCATCAAGTCCTCAGCTGTACAAATCAGACACACTAACAAAGATCACTGCTATTGTCATAAATCTAGGGAGCAATCATAACACATGCATGTAACCTTTTCCACACATGCCCAAGGGGTACAGGTATTGCGCAGTCGATATACAACACAAGAGAATTTCAGCACATAAACTTCTTTACAAAAACTCAACAGGACTAAATTTGCTTACTGCATGCAAGTCCTGCAGCTAGGCTCCTCTCCCAGTCACCTTCAGGTTCCTCAGCAGACAGGACAGGTGACAATGCCAGAGATTGAAATGTGCTTCCTAAGCTCTACCTCTTTTTTGGCTCTTCCAGATCCCATACTTCTCCGTGTTGCTTTCTTGTCCCAAATAGATGCTTTTTCCCAAGCAGGCAGTTACCTTACGCACAAAAGCATGGGGACAGCTCCACTAATGTCAACCAAACCATGTGTTTTCATTTTAAAATGCTGGCATCAGGCTGAGCTTGTATTGTGATGATCATCCTGCTATCGGCTAATAAGAATCAAAAAATATTCTTTGAGGACTGGCCAAGCAAAGATATTTATTTCAAACTATCAAAGTGCTTCTATTGCAAGCAACATCATTATAAAAATACCACTGCATGAAAGGATCTACCAGTGACAAAAGCGATACAGGCCAACTCTGCTCTGCTGTCCTTGATTAAGCAGTTTCATGTAATCATCTGAAAGAACTAACGCCTTCTGTACTCCTCTGCCATGAACAATGTATTTCAACCAATTCTCCTCCATAAAGCTATCAATATCTATTTAGTTATGAGATGCACAATACTTTTATAAGGCTGTAACTGCTTTTTAAGGAGAAAACAGAGCTGGCCATCATATATTAAGAAAGACTTCAGAGCAGTGCAGAAAAGCCAGGACGATGACAAAAAAGCAAATAGATTCTATCTCTAATTTATGGGTTTTGTGGGCTGCAATCTCTCACTGCTGTGTCTAGAAATTGTGTTGTTACATTTACATAAACTAATGAAAGCATAACTGTGACAATGCCCCCCTCCCGGCTGCATGCTCGTTGCTCCATGAGCTGTCATAGATGCATTAAGGTTGGCATGAGCATACTCCGTGAGAAAAGCAGAAATCCTGAAACATTTGGGACAATTAAACTCCCCATATTTTTGTAGTAGAAACTTTGGATTCAAATTCACTATAGAAAACAGCTCAAATGCTTCTGAAAGGTGTGTAGAGCATATTTAAAAGAATATACATACCCTTTCCATAGAAGCATGCTATGCTTCAGCATGACCACTCGCTAATGCCACAGAGCAGAAAGGCACAGATCAGATCATCAGGGGGCTCTTTGCAGGGCCAGGGACTAGCAAACACTGGACAGAACAGCCTATGAAGAAACTTGCACAGTAGTTGCCTGCAGGACTACATGTCTGACCTTGCAAAAACTTAGAGTAAATATTTCTCACTTGAAATTATTCCTCAGACAACAAAATTCAACGACAATGCTTTAAAAGTACAAAAGGAAAGACAGATAGGACAGAATTTTTATTAAGTGATTAGGGGAAATTATTACTGCAGAATCCATCTGTCACATGCTTTTAATAGCACAGTGGCCATGATTGGTAGCTTCCAGAAGCGTTGTCTTGTTACAGGTGTAGCTCTCTGACAGAAATAGATCACTCTATAATGTGTCTGCACTCTGCCCTTTGAGGACTGTGCTCTTCCTACCATTTGATACACTCGGTTTAATAGCACACTGTCCAGAATTGCTGAAAAACTGGAAGGCTGCCACTCTGCACACCCCGTACAGATACTTTTGGCTGACAGAGTGAGCAGCAGCACAGCTCCGCTGCTCGAGAGGATGGGCCAAATCCAGAGCTTTTTTAGGCTGATGTACACGGTCTGCTGATCTCTGCGGAGTCATGTCTCTGCATCCTGGAATCTGGGACAGACTCTGGGTATGCAGCAGCATCAAGGGCAATGCCGTGAAACATATCTATCTCAGTACTAAACAATACGTCAGAAAAGTCCATGTGGTGTGCTATGCTGTTTGTAACAGTGGTTAAGAATGCACATATCAGAGCTACAGTAGAATATTCCCCAAAACCCCCTGGTTTTACACTCTGACATTAAACACAGCAATGTGACCTGCTGTCAATAGGCACGGATGACTGGACTTCAGAACCAAGGTTTATCTGTGCTTGTGTCAGTGGCCTGCTATATCACACTCTCCATAATACAGTTATCTCACCTGCAGAATGGAATTAGCAGTATTTGCTTTCCATATTAAATGCTTTGAGAGCTATCTTTTACAGCTGTTACATAAAAGCGTTATTACTAAAGTCATTGTTAGGAGTATATTTAGGAGCTCCACATGTGAAGTGCCAAAGTACGTTTCTAATGTCAGTGGGATATCAGAAGACCCCTTGTCTCACTGGAACAGCTTCAATGAACTACTGGAAGTAGTTCGGTACATGTTTCTGCTGCCACAGTGCTGCATAACTTCTCCATACATCAAACAGTCTTGGAATATTTACCTTTTTTTCTCTGAACTCTCTTGGCTGCAAACATACAAAGGCTATTCGTACAACTGGCAGCATGCCAGCATGACAATCTGGGCAGCCTAACAACTTCCTGCAAGACGTGTGAAGATAAGGTGGCATACAGACAATGGGAGGCAAATTAAATTCCCCAAACTCAGTCCGTCTGTGAAGTGGAAATTAAAGAATTATGGTTTTGTTGTGGAACCACTTTCCGGATCAAAGATTTCATGGAGACACGAGAGGGCACAGGTTCCTATTTCATTCTCCCTTACTGGTTGTCATAGCTTGATGAAAAGATTAAGCAGAAAGAATAGCCAAGGGCTGTTACTATATTATTCTGAAATCCTCTTGTCTGGATTATGCTCAAGTAGTTATTTAAAACTGCAACAACTAGTGAGGCTTGGTACAAAAAGAGACTACTTTTGTGACAGTGTAAGATTTCCAGCACAGAGAGAAAAAAAGTCTTTCTTGTTCCTATACCATACAATGTCCTGACATTGCAGGAAAGGGAAAAACAGATGGTGTAACAAATAGGAAAAAAATCATGTTTAGGACAAAGTGCATGCTTACGGAATCTGGGAAAGACCTTACTACTTTCACAGTTCAGTCTAAGAAATCCCAGAATAAAACCAGTAAATTTTCTCAGGTGTTACCACAGTCAAGGAACAAAGTTCGCACCCGCAGGAGACCCCTGCAGTGTTTTCAACTGACCATCTCACTGGCAGTGCCTTCAGACAGATTTCTAATTCTCCGCTCCTGATGTCTCACAGTTTCTTTTTACACAGTGTCGCACCTAAATGCACAGGCGGATGAGCACATCCTCAAGCAGGACAAACTGCTGGCTGCTGCATCAGCAGCTATCCAGTAGGGAGAAGCAGGTACCGAAGGAGAGAGAGAAGGCAACAGACATCATTAGCAACTTCCTCCTCTGAACATGTCCACGGTGGAACTGTTTACTTGTAAGACACGGAAATGAAACAACGAGCCTTTCATTAGCATTCAGAGCCATCTGAAATCCAAAGATGTCGCTGCAAAGCCTGTCAGTACTAACCATCTGCATCTGTGCTAGGAACAAAACACACAGACATGAGAGAGGGAAACACAAATGGGATTCTTTCTGCTGGAGCCTGCAGAGGGAAGGAAAGGGAGGGAGGGGCACGTCTCCCCTGTGAGATGCTTGCAAAGACAGATTCAAAGGCAGTATGCCTGCAGATTCCCTTCTCCTGCAACAAACCTCGGGGGGATTCTTGAATTGAAACAAAATCCATCCTTCCAAGCTGTTCAAACAGTACTAGCACAGAAAACGGTGCTAAAATAAATACACAAATGAAATTGAAATTACCTCAAGGCAAGTTAACTGAAAAATATAGGCAAAAAAAATAGAGGCCACCGACTTCAGAGGAATTACACCATCTTAGACCAGTTGTAACAGGCCTAACTGTGGACAAAATGCAAAGTTAGACTGGAGAATACTAAACAGCATGTTTTATGGGGCACGAAAAAACACAAAACCATAGAAGTGAATTTTTCTTACTAATATCTTCTTCCCCCAAGGTCTCTCTAGCTCAGTCACTCCTATATCCTTGATTTAATCTCTCAGCTCTTCCATTCATAATCTAGAGAATGCAATACTTTAACAAAACTCTTCAAAATGTACAGATAGTAAAAAATGCTAATACAGATGTAAATTTTCATTACTATTTATTATTGTCGCACTTAGTGAGGATACTCTAAGTTCCTCTACTCATTCACAAGTAAAACTAATCTTATTTTTGACACTAGTTAGGACTTGAGTGTTTAGCTGTTTTTGCACAATATGTGATGCAACACAGTATCTGCAAGCTAAGGAGATCCACAATTATATTGCAATTTCTTGGAAAGAAAAGAAGATTCTGAACTCATCATAGTGACTACGATTAGAAAATATGACAAAGTTCAGTAGAAGCTATGGACTTGAATCACCCACACAATCCTGTTACCATGTGACAGCACAGCATAATCAAAATCGGTGCTTTCACACAAACATTAACAGGATTAACATACTGGTTTATCAGCTGCTACACACAATTCCCTACACAACAAGGAGTTCCCCATAGCTGGGATGAAGCACGGCAATTACTTAGCAATGCATTGCAATACTACACAGCCATTTGAGACCTGGGATTGAAGGCTATTACATGCAGGAAATTCTGAGAGGGGAATTCTGGCCAGGTAGAACAGATTCCTTTCAGACAGTGAAGTTACTAACTCGCCAGCAGTTACATTACCTTTTGATGCCCAAGAACAGACAGAACCTTAGCTCAACTTGTCATTTAATGTCCCAGGCTCCTGGATCAGATTGTCATACTGAATCCATGTAAAAAGTACTGCCTTCTGATTCAGTGACCCCACTGCCAAAAGCAGAACTTTCTTTCAGGACAGATAGGCTAAACCAGCACTGACCTCAACCAACCTTGTTTAATGTATAAAATTTATAATCTGAGGCTGTCTTGTTGTCTAAAGAAGGACCACAAAAACAAATTCTAAAGCACTACCAGAAGTCAGAGTCATCCCGTCACAGATCTCGTTCAAGGATCACTGCCATCACAATCAAAGCTTCTATATTGTTCAAAAGGATCTTGGTTAAATTCCATGCAAGTAAAGGATGGCTGATAAGCAAACAAGATGGCATTTTCCATATACACAGTCAGCACTACTACAAGCCTGCTTGGTGCACAGAATTGTCAGTTGGATGCTACCTCTCTTCTACACGTAGGCCTCTCCAAACTCTCTAGTTATGCAGATCTCTCCCACTCATGTCCCTGTACATTGTAGCTCCCTCCTTAACTCCTCCAAGAAGAGGTGTGTTCCCTTCTAAATGAGCTCAGATCTTTGCCATCATCAGCATGTACCAGGTTTGCTCATAGAATATCTTCCTGCCTGCCCTCCCAGATGCAGCTCCTCACAGAGGCAAGGATGGCACTAGAGAGTGGGTTAAGAAAGTAATGTTAAGAGAGTCATATCATTACACTAGGTTTTCTCACGTGAAATATTTAAGTACTGGAAAGGAATCTGTGACTACTTCCCATGGGTACATTCCTAACCCCACCTGTGCAAGCAAGACATAAGCACCAATAGGTTTTTTAGAGTTTAAATTAATTATTTTAGAGCAAAATGAACTCTCGTATTTACTGAGCTACAGAACCTCTGCGTATAAATTCAGTAACTAGGAAAAATGCCCTCAAAATAAATAAATAAATAGATAGACAGATAAATGGACCCAAAGATCAGTCATTCAGCTTTGTATTCATTCACAAATGGCTTTCTGACCTGACAAGCATAGGCACAAAACAAATTTTATCACTAAATAAAGGGCAGGACCAAAAACACCTACAGCTTCGGATGGTGGGGAAAACACTGGGATTAAGCTGACATGTTGTCCCAGGGCTGTGACAGTAAACAAGCACAGACAGATTTCAAGAGCTTATTCTTCATGTTCAGCAACACCAGGTTCCTACCGTTCTGCATGCCATTAAAGTAAAGCACTGAAAGTAGGAAGTTGGTCAAGATCAAGATAAGTACTGATCTGACTTTCAAAAAGTACCATTATAAGATGGGAAATCCACAGAGACTATCAAAGATTCATCACCAGAATCAGACTGTTTAGTGAGCACAGGCTGCCACTATAGTTTGCAAAGTCCATAAAGCTAAGCTGACCAATTGCATCATTAGACGTCAGTATTGTATTTGCCATTTTGGGCAATAGTAAGTGCTCAGTGTTTACTTACGCTTCAGTTTGGATCTGAAGGGTAAGGTTTGAGATACAAGGGATATGGAATATGTATGTACTGCTATTAGCAGAAAGCCCTGGAGCTAGATGATAAGTGGTGCTATTAAAATCCGTTATTCTTAATTTTCAGCAACTGTGAGCTCCTACTTTAGGGAAAAGGTTAGAGGAATACATATTAAAAACAGCATTTACGACAATCAACAATGCACAGCCAGAGATGTCGCTTTCTATTCTGAAATTAGTAGAAGTAAACTGAAAGCACGCAAACAGTAAATTTTAACATTTCATCTGTAACCTCGAGGCAGCACAATGTTAGTAGGTTTGAGTTTGAGACTAGGAATGAAAAAGCTTGGCTCACTTCATACTTAGGAAAATTTCGTCTAACAAGCCAAGGGAAAAGACCAATAGATTGAAGATTGTATTCCAAATTCAGGGGCAACACCAGTGGTCAACTGTTCAAAGCTACATATATACTGCTATCTTACACTCAACCTTGGAATAGCAATAAGGTATCCTCTACAAAAGCTAGGCTCAAAAGCCTAGGTTGGGTAGTGGGTCTTTGGCAACTGAAGCAAGATCACAACCTTATGGTTTAAAATTTACAGATTTAAGCCAGAGATGAGCATCAGATGACATGAATGTCTTACTGTTGATGTATATGAGCATTTCATATATTCTCAAGCCTAGTCTTCATTAAAATGAATTCACAGCTGAATCAGACCTAGAATTAGACTTTGGGTTTCACACAGTAAGACTTTCATTGCTGGAAATACTCCTCCCTTCTGCAAGGTCTAAGGAAATAAACTCTTCTCTTTGGTGGAAGGTCATCTTTTTCAATCTACTGTATTTTTGAACCTGGGGTTATGGTCACAATCACAATAATTTGGTCTGCAAATATGAAGCACTGTTAATTTTCTTATAGCTACAACTACTTAATACTAAATCTTAGGGTTACTGCAGCCACTTAGGAAAGTAGGAACTATAAAGCTGAAGTACTTCTTTCCCTTTGTACAATACAAAATGGAAAGCAGACATAAGCAGATTTTAAAGAAATTTGGGTCAAGTGTAGCAATTTGAAGTTATATTCCGAACTGAAGTTATAATTAATGTTTGGAATTGGGTGCTGCAGAGTGTGAATTAATACATCTTCCCAGAAAAAAAGAAAGGTTAGGACAGGTGCCAGATTTTTACACATGACCATTAATTTTGGATAATCAGCTGTTGTCCAGCTCACATTCACACCTACTATCAAGGTTCAGTACGGCAGGTAAAAAAAAAAAAAAAACCACACCTGAAATTACTGTTTCATTTTGAAAGGTACAAAGATATAATTTGTCTATCATACTTTTAATGTTGGAGGGCTGGTTGGTACATACTTTATATTGACAGGAAAAGAAGGAATAGGTTATGATACGAGGATGGAAAGCCCTGAAAATTTCACTGTAATTTGCAGAGGTAAACTGAGAGAAAGGATTGCTGCATTCAAGTACTTCATTATTGCTAACGTGGAAGTGGCTGTGGACACTTCAGGTTTTATTGACTTAAATGTATAGACGGTAGTACAAGCAACACCAAGAGAATACAGTTTGGGAACTTTAGATTTGGTGGATTTATTTCACAAGGCTATAAAGTTTTTTTATTGTATAAATTGTTACAGAAAGCTTAGGGCTCCTGTAAATTAATTTGTATACTATGATCCTAGTTTTTAAGGCATCAAAATATTTTTTCTACACATTCAAGACAAGAATTTGAAACAGGTAGCAGGGTAGTGGTAGTCAATGTCTAAACTGTTTATTTTGCAAAAATCAAAAAAAAAATCATTTGTATCACTCAGTTTTCATAAGAATAAAAATGGATGCAGTAAGAATGCTTTACTCTACAAAATCAATGCAGCACTGAAGCTCTAGATGGATAAAATTGCTATAGGTCCACTTTTGGCATGTCTGAAATCAAAGAAAAGGTTAATTCACGCATAATTGAATGTAGTTCAGTGTTTTGAAGCCTGTGGATCTTTGAACTTTCTTTAGTCCCTTACAGAAAATTCTTTTCAAATATATCATTTTTATCATAATTTTGTGCAGTATGATCATGTGTCTTTTTCTGCTTGAGAGATGCGTGGAATGACAGAGATCACCTTTGGATTGTAATTGAGGTGACAAACAGGAGTGAGATGGGGGTGACAAAAAGGACAAAAACAGAGTGAAAAATAAAATTAAGTTACTCTAACCACTTCTGCAGGTGTCCAGGCATATAAAAGCCTGCACAAACCTACAGGAGTGCTTTAAGGTATTTTGGCTTTTGACATGAACTAACTGGGGAGACAATAGCATAACACTTTTCTGATTCTTTAAAACACCAAACTCCTTACAAGCGTGTCATAAAAAAAAAAAAGTCCTGGAAAAAAAAATTACCAACAAACTTGATCTCCATGCAACTTAGGAACAGACAGAAAATGAATAAGAAATGCTCAACAAATGAATGAGGTCACACACTCTGAAACACCAATTAAAGTCTTCAAAAGCTAAAAACAATAGCATTCTGCTAAGTGCTAATCCTTCTATTTAAGAGGGAGAAAGCTCAGGGGTAGGACTGCTTAAATTATTAATATGACCCCATGCTAGCCTGCTTCATTGGAACAATGAAATGAATTATAGTGAGGGCAGTGTTATTTTAAATTACTCTCAACAAGGTCTGGAGTGCTTACTCATTTCCATGCATTGATGTTTATGTGCATTCACGCACTCCTCTCACATATATACATATATATGTATTGATTAATTCAAAACCATTTAATATGTCTAGAAGAAAAAAAAGTTAATTATTCAAAGAGGAGATTCATGCAAGAAAAATAATCTCTCTACAGGAATGCCTTTGTCACAAAAGGGCTACAGCTCACAAGCCCTGCAGGCAAAGCCCTGCATGACAGGAGACAATGAACTGCTATGAAGGATGGCTTAATGAATGAGACATGGGGTTAGGATTCAGGACACCTGGGTTCAAGCCCTCTTCAGTTAATGATTCTCTCTGTAACTTTGAACAAGTTGCTTAATTTATTACATCTTTTAGTTTCTTCTTTGTGTAATGAAGATAATAGCTTCCCATCTCACAGGGTGGTAAGTAAAATCTAATGATTCAATGATTCCAAGGCAATAAGACTATTAATTATTGTAAATTTTGTTCGGTCAAGCAGGCTTGGAAATGCTCTTCCAGAAATACTGTCCTGGATATACAGTATTTGTCTGTCACAATTTCTACCTATATGTTCTGTATTCCTGACGTTTCTTATTCTGTGAACAACTCTCTAAATTTGAGAAAAAGTCTTTTTGGAAGGATAAGATGCAGGCTGAATCTCTTCAGATTTGTTCTGATGGAGGTAAAAAGAAAACTAAGTCCCACCCTATTGCCATCTTTCAAGGTACCTTGAAATAGTATGTACATGTCTCAAAAGTATCAAACATGAAAAAACAGCAGTTACTGCTATGTGTGGTACACTACATGTCAGATGATGAACTGAGATTACACGACTGTATTTCTTCTTCCATTTCCTATTTAAGGTATAGTATACTCTGAGAAATGGAAATGAATTATATCAAGCTAAGGCCAGGTCATATGGGATCTATACTCTTCTGCTTCTGTTACCAGATTTCCAGATGACT
>PPHD01027591.1:0-11128 GCA_002909625.1 Bambusicola thoracicus
ACCGCCCACTGCGGCTCTACTCCATGCAGACCCCCCTTCTGGTGTCTGTGGTCCAGCATCCCCAAAGGTGATGGGGATGGAGCCCCTTCATGATGCAGCTCCATCCTGGAGTCACAGGAGGGAACGCTCTCTATAAGGGGCTGGGGGATATGCTGCATCCTGGAGCAAACTCTGCACTCCCCACACCCTGCACTGCTCACACACGCCTGGTTTGCCCCATGCTCTGTGCATGGCACGAGTGGTGCTGGTCTCAGCACCCACAGAGAGAGCCACTGGGGGAGAGTTCCATGGGATGGGGTATAGGGGGAGATGGGGCTCTCCCTGCATGGGGCTGTCTTCCTGCCAGGTCCTCGCAGCACCCCACAGAGCTGGGCTGTGCCAGGGCTGCCTGCAGGCATAGCTACGGCCGTGATGGGAATGGCAAGATTCCTCCAACCTGAATCATCCCGGGCGGCTGCCGGTGAGGAGCATCGCCTGAGTCACCACTGCCGGGCTGGGCACGGGCTGGGCTGTGCTGGGATGGGGTGGGACAGGGTGGGATGTCATCCCAGGCCAGGACATGGCTGCCAGCCCCTTCCCACGCACTGGGGCAGCATCTCCACAGTGTCCACTTTGTAGCCTAGAGAAAGGTTGGCAAAGTAGCGACCTGTGCCTGTGCCTCCATCCTGTATCCCTGGGAAGGGGCCCCCAAAGAGGCAGTGCCCCAAGGCTGCGGGATGCAGGTGCACGGAGCTTGCACGTGTGGGGTATGGACGGTGTCCATGGTTTGCACGAGGGGGATGCTGATGGAGGGGCTCTCCATCATGTTTCGGGGATGGGTGTATAGCAAAGCTCCCCGGCCCCCCAAGGCAGAGAGATGCAGCTCAGCCAGACCCCAGGGTCTCAGCAAGGGCCAGCCCTGGCGTCACTCAGGGACCACAGCACCGCCACTGCGTCACCCGTTATCAGCCCCAGCAGCCGCTGCCAGGCCATGGCTGTGTCCCAACCCCAGGCAGGGCAGGAGGGGCCTCCGTTCATCATCAGCACAGCGGCAATGGTCTCCGTGCTGCGGGCTTTGCTTTTCTCCCTTCTTCTTTTTTTTTTTTTCCTTCCCTCCCCTGTGGAAAACAATATTTGAGTGCCTAGATCATGCTGGCGTCTCCGGAGCCGTCTACAGCGAGCAGGGCTGACCTCAGCCCCCTCCTTCGCACGGTCCCCGGGGGCGCGGGAGGAAGCGAGCGCCGCGGAGCCGTGCCCAGGGGCCGTCTGGTTCCCACACCACGCAGCCGGGACGCCCGCCCGCTGGGCTCCCGCCTGCGCCTGGGAACGCAGCACCAGCCCTGGGAGCACCACGGGAACCCAACCCACCGCTGCCCCACGGCACACAGCCTGGCGTGGAGACCCCATCCCCGATGGCTGTGGGTCACGGGAAGGTGCCCGGTTGGCGTGCAGTGGGATGGGTGCCCCTGTGCAGGAAGGAAGCAGCGGGGCCGCATGGGAGTGTGGCTCTGAAGGTGATCCAGACCCAGCCCTGAAGGCTGCACCCTCAGCATTGCTGCTCCCCACCGGGGTGGGATGGGGCAGAGCCCCACTGCTTCCTCTCCCCGGATGCACCATGTATGGAAGCCTGCCCTCCATTACCCTCCATGCTTGCAGCAGTCCCAGTCCCGCTCCCCACCGTTAGCCCAGCTCCGGCCATGGCCCGCTTCTCTCCCTGCCCTTCCTCCCCCCGGCTCGCTGCCGGCTCACTGGGTGGCCTGGCCCCGGCCCACTCATGGCTGGGACTGCACTGCAGCGTGGGAGCACAGACCCCCAGCTTTGGGCAGTGCCACACTGCCATGTGCTGCTGCACAGCATTACCCTGCTCAGCTTCCTTCTCCTCCGGGTCTACCAGTGGGGTCACAGCGCCAGGAGACCCCCATGTGAGGGGAGACTCACAGATGCTGACAGCAGTGAGAGTGCACCAGATTAGGACCATCTCCATTGCCGTGCCCCCAGTGGTGATGGAGATGCGATGGTGACCCACGTGTCTGGGAAAGGGGAGGAGGGGGCTGCAGGGTGGGGGTCTCCATCGCTTCACACTGGGACTGACCGCCCCACATCATCCTGCTCTGGGGCAGCCACGGCCCAGCCGTGCTCATCTCCGGGTGCTGCCATGCTTGGCAGGCTCTGTGCCACCCCTGTGCTGCTGCAGCTGAGAACTGATACCCACAGCGCCCGTGGGCACCCGGACTGCCCTGCAGCTCACCCTGCAGCCCCTGTGGCCCAGGGCAATGTATGGCTCCCTGGGCCCAGACAGGAAGGAGACGTCATCGCCGCGGAGCGTAACTCAAACCAGATGGGGCCGCGCTGTACTCCAGGACCGCAGGGTGGTCACCGGCAGGAATTGGTCAAAGGCTGCCGGCAGGAAGCGGGCTGGGAGGGACGCCCTGAGCCCAGCGGCAACCCTGCCTGCTCTGTCTTAACCGCTTCGGGGCCGGCCATGGCCGGAGGGCACGGAACCCCACAGGTGTGGGGTGGGGGGCAGTGGGACCCCAGGAGCCTTTGCTTGGGCACGACCTCTTGAGCAGTAAAGCCACAAGGACACCTTTGTCTGTGCACCCATCCATCTGCCCATCCACCCACCCCCTTCCCACCTGCACCCCACAGCCACGGTCTGCGCAAACCCTCGTGGGAAGCACTGCCTGGGGCCGCCCTTGGCACACTCGCCGTCCTTCTGTCCCTTTGCACAGGACAGGTTGCCGTTCCCATCCCCTCACCCACCAGCAGCTCTCGGTTCCCAGCCGCTGGCCGCACACCCATGGGGCTCCACCTCCCCCAGGGCCGGCGTTGGCCGTGAGGCTGCTCTCAGACCTGTACATTTATTTACAAGAAGCCGAACGCAGCGGTGTGGGCTCTCCCGCATCACAGCCCTCACCCCACGGCAAAACCCAAAGCTGCGGGGATGGGGAGCGCGGCGCCAGTCCTGCGCCACGGGGTTGGGGCTCACGGAGATGAAGGAGGGGACGAGGGTTGGATGGGAAGAGGAGCAGCGCCCGCGGCCCCGGCACGGCCACGCTGGCGGCGGGTGGACGCTGGCGGGCGGCAGTTCCTGTGTGTTGGTGGTCAGAGCTGAAGCAATCCTCCGGCGCGGGGGGAGCGCGGCCAGCTGCTCCGCATTAGGACGCCTTTATCTGGCGGGGACGCGTGAAGGAGCGGCCGCGCTGTTCCCCCGCTGGCAGCGCGGAGGGCAGGGGTGAGCAGCAACACAAAGGCTCCTTCTTCGCTCGCCGGCTCCCAGCTGGGGATGGATGCTCCTGGAAGCGAGCTCGGCGCTTCCTCCCTTCCTGTGCAGCCCTCCCGGCGAGCAGCAGCGCGGGGCCAAGTCCGGCTTCCTCCGGCGGGGAGGAGCGGCCGCAGCACCGGTCCCGTGCCAAGCGGCGGGGTGTGGGTCCCTGCCTGCTCCAGCATCCCCGCACCGTGGCACCGGCAGCATCGCTGCGGGAGAGGAGCCCAGCGCTGCAAAAAGGGTCCGACGAAGCGATCGCGGGGCGCCGCTGCGGCATTTACAGGCAGAGCTGAGTGCCAAGCGTGGGTGCGAGGTGACGGGGAGCGCACGGGCTGCCCGTGCGGCGGGGCTCATCCTGGGGCGCCCCAAAGGCAAAGGAGAGAAATGCGAGCAGGGAGCGCTGAGCGTGGTGTGGGCGGGACACCGACGGGTGCGGGGAACGGCGGCTGCACGGCCGTGGGAATGCGGGGGGAGCGTTGTGGAGATGGGGATGGCTCAGGCCCTGAGAGCCCGTAAAGGGGGGGGCGGTCGGGGAGCACACGGAGTCTGTGCTCTGAGCAGCCCCGCAGCACCCGGTACCAGCGCAGCGGCCACGAGGGATGCGGCAGAGCTGGAGCAGGGCCGGGGATGGAGCGGGGTTGGTGCCAGCCCTCTGCCCCACAGCGGGATGGATGCAGGTGGGGCCGCCCCCATACAGATCCTGCTGCGTCCGGGAGCCGGACCCGGGCACGGCCCCAATCCATAGTCTGGCCCGAGCTCACGGCGCTCAGCCCCCGCCCACAGTCAGACACCCAGCGCCGTCAGCGAGCCCGAGCTGGTGATCTTCTTGAAGCGGTTGGCAGCACACACCCCAATGAAGTTTTTCTGCAAAGGGGAAGAAGGGAGGCGTGAGTCCCACTGCAGACTCCGGGGCTGGCCCAGGAACCAACCCAGGAACATTCCCCACCCTCTGCCCTGAGCCCCTAAAATAAGGCCTTCCTCCTGAGGGGAAACAGCCTGGGGACCCCCAAGCCTTCCCAGGCAGCGCAGCGGAGTGACCTCAACCCCATCCCCTCCCATCCTTGCACACCTTCCAGCGCCGTCGCATGACGTATTTCTTGAGCATCACCTGGGACTTCAGGCGGCGGTTGCAGCGCTTGGCCTTCTCTGCCAGGTTGGTGAGCCAGGGGTGCTGCAGGCACTGCCCTGCACTCATCCGGGCGCTGCGGGGCGAAAGGGGAGCTGTCAGCCCACGGCCCCATCCCACAGACAGCCCCTTCCTGTGCCCCATCCGTGAGCCCTGGCTTAGGCTGTTCTCCACCCACCAGCCCTGAGGACCGCTGGGAAAAGGGGACCGCAAACGGTCCAGCACATCTCACTTGGTGGCCCTGACAGGGACACTGGGGACAGCTGGTGGCTCTGGGGACGCTGATGGCCCCAACACGGAGAGTGGCACAGGGGTAGAGATGAGAGCACACAGGTAGGGGGCTGCCGTGGCTGCCGCCAGCTCCGCACCTCTTCTCTTTGATGATGAGGTTGGAGACAAAGTCCTTGGCCTCATCAGAAACGCTCTCGAAGGTCTCCTCGTCAAAGTACCAGTTGGCTGCCAGGACGTTGTTGAGTGTTTCGGTGTCGTTGTCACCCAAAAAGGGGGAGAGGCCGCTGAGGCTGGGGGATTGGAGGGCCGGTGAGCAGGGAGTCGTGCTGAGGCACTCCAACTCCCCAACTCTGCATGGAGCAGAGCCAGCGTGGGGACCACGGTGTGCCCAGGGGAGCAGGGGGGGCTCAGCCCAACGTACAGCATGTAGGTGATGACGCCCATGCTCCACATGTCCGTGGAGTAGGAGACCTGCTCGTAGTTGACCACCTCAGGGGAGAGAAACTCGGGAGTGCCGAAGTTCACTTTCAGCTTCTCCTCAGGGTTGTACCTGTGGATGGGGCAGTGATTCAGCAGGGAGTGACAGGCTGTCCCCAAAGCAATGTCCCCCCCCATCAGGCTCTGCCCCTCCCATCTCTCCCCCATCAGCCAGCGATCCCAAACGCTGTCCCACCCTGAAGGGTGGGAGCGGGCATGGAAGGAGGAAGGAGCCAAGGGAAGAAGGGGAGCACAGCACCTTCGAGCCAGCCCAAAGTCAATGATCTTCACCATGTGCCCGGTGGCAGCGACGCAGAGGATATTCTCGGGCTGTGGGGACAAGGACAGGGGGTCGGCGGGGGGTGATGGGGACATCCCACCCACACCCAGGGCACAACAGCGCTCCGTGTCGGTGCTGCCCAGAGCCCCCTGAGCCCCGTCCTCTCCAGAAGCCTCGAGTGAACTCACCTTGAGGTCAAGGTGGAGGACGTGCATGTGGTGCATGAAGCGGATGCCCTCGCAGATCTGCCGCACGAACACCATGCAGTCCACCTCCGTCAGGTGGTAGTCGTCATCGATGATGCGCTCAAAGAGCTCCCCGCCTTCCACGCTGTGTGGCACACGTGGGTCCCTGTGTCACCCGGGGCTCCACGTCCTCCTGCAGAGCCCCCAGCACCCCAGCCCCAACGCAGCCATGCACAGCGCTGCCCCAAGACAGAGGTTGTCCCCAACCCCGGAGCAAGAAGGAAGGTGAGGACAAGCAATGCTGGGGACATCCCCTGCTGCTGACCAGCTCTGCTTGGTGTGAGGCTGGCACGTCTGCTCCATTCCCGTGCATGGGCACAGCCTCCCTGCGACGCTGCCCCTCACCCAGGCATCAGGCACCGTGCAGCACAGCCCCAGAACTCACAACTCCATGAAGAGGATGATTTCCCGGGGCGTCTCGATGGCATCATAGAGCTGGATGAGGTTGCGGTGGTTCAGCTGGTTCATCACGTCGATCTCCAACAGCACCATTTCCTGCGGCAGGACCCCCACCATGGCACTGCTGTCAGACCCAGCTGACCCCCAGCTCCGCATGCCCAAAGCCCGGCTCCCATCACTGACCTTATCCTTGGCTCCCTGCTTCCGGATGACTTTGGCAGCCAACTTGAGCCCCGTCTGCTTCTCCGTGCACGTGTGGACTTCGCCGAATTTTCCCCTGAGGACAGAGAGGTGTTGATGGCATCACGGCTGCATCCCTCTCCCTGCAGCCATCCCGCACATCGTGCCGCAGGCAGGGGCAGTCCTGGGGGCTCAGAGCCACCCCTGGGAGCCGGAGGGATCTGGGTGTCCTCAGCCCTCCCTCCCCACTCCCCCTTACCCCCCTAGGATTTCCTTGGAGCTGAGGTTGTACTGGGAGCTGACGCTGCCCGTCCGCAGCGTGATGATGCGGTGCGCAAAGGGTGCGGGCGGAGGGGGGACGTCGTCTGCCGAGAGAGGAGGGGAGTGAGAGCAGCGCTGCGTGACGGGGAGCCCGCTGCTGGGACCCCCCGGCTGCGAGCATCTCGGGTGCTGCAAAAAGCACGGTCTGCCAGAGCCTGCCGGCTGCTGCCCCGGCACCTGCAGCACCGCCCGGCTGCGTATCAATCACCTCGCTGCACGCCACCCTGCCATGCGTCCGCTCACCATCCGCCGGGCCACCATCCCACGTGTCACGCTCGCCCTCTCCAGGCCACGCGGCTGTGCGCCACCCTCAACGGACCACTCTCCTGCACGTCGCGCTCGCCCCCTCCGTGCCATCGTACCGCACCTTTCCCTCTCTGCCTCCGTGCCACCGTCCCTGTGCCACGCTGCCCCTTCTGTGCCACCGCGTCCCCCTCGCCCACCCAGGAGGGACCCCACCCGTGGAGCCCCCCACGCCTCACAACAACAGCAGCCCCCAGCCCCGCTGTGCCCCCAAGGACACCGTGCGGGACATCAGGACACGGTGTCCCCCCCCGCCAGCCGGGCGGTGGCTGTCACTCCGGCCATGGGGACGGCTCCTGTCCCTCCGGGCAGCCCCGGGCAGCACGATGTGTGCCAGGCTGCGGCCGGGAGAAGCCTGGGGAGGGGACACGCCGCATTTAGCCCTGTTTACAGTGAAACTGGAGCTTGAAGACTGCCGGGCGGGCCGGGAGCCAGCAGCATGAGCTGGCACCCCAGGAGGGCGGCAGCAGAGATGTGAATACACCCCGGGGCTGCTGCACCATGGAGGGTGCTGGGCTGTCACCGCCACAGGGCTGAGGGCACGGCACAGATCTGCCGCGGCGCAGCCTTACCCAATATCTCAAAAGGGTCTTCCTTCCCAAAATCGGGGGTGAGGTAGGGGCTGGGTGGTGGCTCTGCCACCGTCACAGCTGGCTGCCCCGTGGCCCCAGGGCCCGGCTGCTCTGCGTGCCCGGGGGGCTCTGACCCGAGCTGGGGCTGCTCCTCGGCACCAGGCAATGTCCTCTCCTGTGGGACGGCAGTGCTGCCCGCGGGGACGGGCTGCTCTGGGGGCTGCAGGTCCCGCTGGGCTGGGGTGGGCTCCTCTCCTGCCGGTGCCATTGGGGGTTCCTCTGGGATCGTCTCCATCGCAGCCACCTCCGGCCCGGGCTGCTCCTCTCTGCAAGCAGGAGCGGGAGGTGAGCATCACCCTGAGCCCAGCCCCCAACCCTGCCCCAGGAGGGGACCCATCCTAGGAGGACCCCATCCCAGGAGGGTCCCCCCAAGGGGTGAGCGCCGGGTACCTCTGGCAGGTGGCTGGGCAGCTCAGGCTCTGCATCAGAGCCGGGCGTGTGGGCTCGGACCCCCTCGGTGGCTGCTCCTTCTTTGTCTGCTCTGCATTGGCCTCTTTCTCCCCTTCACCCTGAGCCCCTGCAGCAGCCGGGGCCTTCTCCGTGGGCTCCTGCCCTCCATCCTCAGCCTTCACCGCAGCTGGGGGCTTCTGTGCAGCAACTGTAGCCTTCTCCTTTACAGGTGCCGTGGCTTTCTCCTTCGCGGTCTCTTTGCCTCCATCCTTTGTCACTGCCGCATTTTTTTCCGCCTTTGTGGGTTTCTTCCCTCCATCCTTTGCCGCAGTGGAGGCCTTCTCCTTTGCGGGCTGTTTTGCAGCCGGGCTTTTCTTTGCCTTTGCAGCATTTTTCCCTCCATCCTTGGCCTTCACAGCAGCCGGCTGCTCCTTCGCAGGCTCATCCTCACCATGGGCTGGTGCTGCAGTCGGGGCTGACCCTGCAGGCTTTGCCTTCCCTCCTTCAGCCTCTGCTGCAGCCGAAGCCTTCTTTGTGGGCTCTGTTTCTCCTCCAGCCTCAGCTCCTGGAGCACCTGGGGCATTTTCCTTTGGAGGCTCTTCCTGAGCCCCTGCCACAGTTGAGCCCTTCCCCTGGGTAGACTCTGCTGTCTCTCCTTGGGACTCTCCCGTTGGGGCTTTCTCCTTTGCAGGCTCTTCCTTCCCTCTGTTGGTCTCTGTAGCCGAAGCCCCCTCCTTGGCAGCTCCCTTTTCCCCACCATCCCAATGCTGTGCAGCATTTGGGACTTTCTCCTGCTCAGGCTCTGCCTTTCCTCCTCCAGGCACAGCCTTCTCCCTCGCTGCACCCTGAGCCTCAGCAGCAGCACCCGGAGCCACCTCCTTCCCAGGCTCTTCCTTCCCTGCAGCAGTTGGCACTTTCTCCTGTGCAGGCTCCGCTGTCCCTCTATGGGGCTCTCCTGCAGCACCCACAGCCTTCTCCACGGGCTCTTCTTTCCCTCCATTCTGAGCCTGGACAGCATTGGTGGCAGCAGCGGGGGCAGGCTGTGCCGTGCTGCTTTCTGTTCCAGGGGGGGCCGTGCTCCCAGACCCCCCCGTGTCGGCAGTGCTGCCCGGCACCTCGGGCTGCTCCATGGGCACGGGCGGCTGCCCCGGGTCAGCGAGGCTCCTGTGGGGAGAAGGCACGAGTTGGGGGCACTGGGGAGCAGCGGGATGCACGTGGCTGCCACAGTGCCATGGTGCTCCGCTATCTGCCCCGCAGTGACTGATCAGCAGCCTGACACCGGCACCTGTTGTGGTCACGGTGCCATGCGGACGGTTGAGGCAGCTGGGGGTCCGTGGGTGCACATGTCCTGGTGTGACTGCCAGGTCGGCACTACATGAGCCCCCAGCCCAGCACTGTGAGCCTCCAGCCCGGCACTACAAACTCCCAGCCCAGCAACATATTTCTACCCCACTTCCCACAGCCCTGACAGCGCCCGGTCATGAGCCCCATTCTCCCGAACCCAAAGCACGGCTCCCTGCATGACCGTCTCTTAGGCACGGGTGGCCCATCGCAGGAACAACCGCCCCCCAGCAACCCTTCTGGCCACGGGGCTGCTTTTACAGGGCTTCCCACAGCCTCTGCAGTGCCTCGTGCTCAGCTCCGTGCCTTTGCGCTTTGGGTGAACCCACGGCCACCATAGAGCTGCTGACCCCAGTGACTGCACAGACCCCTCTGCCCACCCCACAGCCTGCGCCCCCCTTACCTGGGATCCCCGGGGCAGAGGGCAGTCAGGAGAGCAGCATCCACGGTGTGGCAGCGCCTGGACGGAGCAGCCCCTTCTATACTGGGCGTAACGGAGCCGGATTAGTGCGGAGAGAGAGGGGTATCCTTTACACCAGCAGGAGCCGGCCCGCTTCGCCTTTCCCAGCACCTGTTGCTGCTGGAGCCCGTTCAAAGGACACGCCACTCTTCCATGTGCTCCCACCGGCCAGAACGCACACAAACAGCGAGCGGGAGCCGGCTCACAGCCACCAGAGAGAGAGGGAGGGCTCGAGGTGGCCCCATGCGGGGACTGCGCTGCACCTCACCACTGGGGACAGCCCTTGGCCAGGGCGTGCTGGATGCTGCCCAAAGGACCAAGCGCTTCCAGGGTGCCCATAGGGGATGTGGGGCAGCCACCGCACGGAGGTGGCACTTGAGGATCATCTGTGACGGTGCCACGGAGCTGCCGGTGGCTTTGCCCATTGGTGCCAACCCTGAGGGGACAGTGGCTGTGGAGCGATGCCATGGCCAGCTCTGGGCACGGAGAAAGAAAGGGATATCCACTGGGAACTGCAGCACCAGCCCATGTCCCTGCCCTTGGGAAGCGGTCAGAAGGCACCAACTGCATTCAGAGTGTGGGGATCGGGGGCAGGAACAAAGACACCGGGGCTGCTGCTGGGCACACCACGAGCCCACGGAGCACAGCAGGGGCTGATTGAGTCCCCAGGGCTGTGCCAGCTCCCTGCCCCGCTCCCGGCAGAGCCTTGTTTACTTTAAATCTCTGAAACCTAAGGTGAGGAAAGCACTGCTCGCAAGGGCACAGACATCCCCCGTCGCTCGGGTTTCTGCAGGGGGCGGAGGCGGTCACTTGAGGCTTTCAGGAGGAACCCCCGGTAACCGGACCCGGCCCTCCCCGCTGGGTGAGAGCGCTCCGATTTTAACGGCTCCTAAAGCCGAGAGCTCTGATTTATCACGCGGTTGCAGCAGGAGCAGCAGCGCCCTGAGGAGGAAGGGCTCAGCCTTTTGCCTGCCTTGCTCCTTTGAGAGGGGACAGCAGAGCTCTTGGCTCGGTGACGCACCGTAAAACAGAGGGAACAGAGGAAAGGAGCCGCCCCAAGGCGCACGGGGCCAAGGATCTGCTCCTGGCCCCGCTCCAGCTGCCCTGCTCTGTTGTCCCCAGGAGCACCGCTGCTGCTGCTCGGGCACGGCGTGCAGTGCGGGTAGGGGATGGCCCAGTGCTGGTCCTGGGGATCCCCTGGGGCAGAGCACCCCGGGGAGCTGCAGGGTTGCCCTGGCATAGCACACACAAAGAGGTGGGAAGGAGTTTCAGGGCCACACGTGGCCCCAGCACTGCTGTGCTCTCCCTCCTGTGGGCATCACAGGGGAAGAGAGCTCTGTTACACAGCAGTTTCTGCTCTTAGTACAAACCCTGCTGACAAAAGGAGCCCTAAAACCAACCTGGGTGGGAAAAGCTCCAGGATAAGCCTTTAAAAGGAGACCCAGGCCATGCTCTTTCTTAACCAACCTCAGTGGAAAGTGCAGGGTGAAGCACGA
>PPHD01027592.1:0-11128 GCA_002909625.1 Bambusicola thoracicus
TATATATATGTACACACACACACACATACATACACGCTGTATCAACACGTATAAAAGTATAAATGTCATAATTTATATGTAAATACATATATATACTATTTATGTATAGTTATACACACTAATTATGTATAGTTATACATAAAATACTTGAAAATTATAGTAGTATTCTGCAGTATACGCAGAACTGTATTTCCATCAGAAAGCCTTCCCTGTATCTCCTAAGTAGGTCTCAAACAACAGCACTGCTGGAATGACACATCAGATATTATTTCTCTGTTTCACTATATGGGCCCTTTTCGGCAGCAGTTACTGAAATAGGAAATGTTGGCATTTATCCCTTGGTGGGCTGCTCTGATCCCAGCACAGCCACCTTCACGACATATACCAGGACTGGACAGAAAACTAAAAGTATGAGGACCTCAGGAGGTAGAAAAGGGGTACTGCTTCCACGGGAACCCACCAGTCCTACTAGAAGCCCTTCTCAACAAGAGCAGCTGTGTGAGCTGAGGCTCCATGAGGAGGACCTGCTGCCATATCACCTGCGTTTTCAGGTTTGTACCTTCTCTTGGCGTTAGTCTGCACTGATGGACGCCAGCTCCAGTCCAGAGTGACAGACTGAGGGCCCATTAATGAACAGAAACATATGGAGCAGCATTGTAATGTATTTCTGGTTATATTTATCCAAAAAAGAATCTGGTTTATTCCATCAGGGTCTGCTTTGGGCAGGGTAATACCACAGTATTAGCAGTTCCCTTGCATTTGTGGAATGAAAGGTAGCAACAGTGGTGCTTCACAGAAACACATAATGAGCAAAAACTTAAAGCTAATCTTTGCTAAAACTCATCTCAGGAAACTGAAGGATTTTTTAAATTATATTTTGTGTTTTGCATCTGATCAGAGCCTTGAGAAACCACCAGGGGACCTGCAGCAGTGCGAGAGAGAAGGAAGGGGAGCGGCTTTGGAGGAGGGCTGACAACTGTTTGGTAAAGCAGGAAACAGGGACGTTGTTCCAGTTGGAATTCAGGATATGAAGAAATTTCAAGAGAGAATGATTTTATTTTAAAACTTCAGCTTACTTGCTTGACCATTTGTAGCTCCTCTGTTAACTGCTTCTGTAAGCGCAGAGATTCTGATAATTCCTCCTGTCAAAATAAATAAAGAGATAAAAATGGAGTATGCCACAGCTTGTATCCCAAACCAGATTCCGGCTGCTGTGTTTCCCGTTGGTGACACGCTCTACAAATGACGCTGAATAAACACACAGATGTTAAAAGTTGTCATGGAAAAAAAATGGAATCAGAAGGTTTTCATAAAATCTGGGACAGAATCAAACTGTAATCCATAAAGGACAGTTTTGGAGGGTTCCTTCATGTCCCACTCAACACATTTCTCGAGCATCTGAGGATTACACACTGAACATTTCTGCAGTGCAAATAAAACACGCGTTAAGAGCCTCTTGCTGCACAGCCACATAGAAAGTGCACTGAATAAAGCACACAGAATAAAGCACTGTGCAGTTTGCTCTGCCTTTTTATTTATTCATCACAACTTGAATGTGAGATTCCAAAGAAAAGTGGTAAAGTACACCAAAATTCAACTTCAAAATTAAGCTTTACCTTCAATTTGCTCATTTCTTTTAAAGCTTCATTTCTTTCCTTCTTAAGCTTCTCCGTGTCATCCTCCAAAGAATCCCAGGTTACAAACTGCACATTCAAACAGGCCCCGTTAGAAACCAGCCCTATGTACATCTCCCATCATCCTTAACACAACACCTTAAAAGGTCTTGTTAATGCAAGGAGAGGGGCATTTTAGAATGATTTAAAGCTCAGGAAAATATTACTGAAAACACAAAGAATTTTTAAGAAAAATTCTGATCAACTTATGCAGGAATGAGTATCTTTCCTGTCACAAAGGACCAACAAAACCATTACAGAATGCCAAGAATACTACACTGCCAGCCACCATTTTCTTTGATATTTTAAATAATACATTATTATATTTCAATATTGCTATGCTACAAATACACTGCGTTAGCATTCACTCTTAAGTTACCTCCAGAATGAAGTGATATCCCATTTAGCAGCAGCACAAATCACTGGACCCCATAACTGTTTATTATTCACACGGGTAATAGCAGTGTGTATTCCATTTAAGAAACCCTGGCAAATCACCGTTGTCTGTACTCACAACAACATCATTATGTGAATTGCTTTCTGCAAAGTAGGTTGCTTTAAAAAGCTTCATGGAAACTGGGTTATCTTAAAACACAGCATGATACTGTGGCTAACTACTGGAGCCGTGCTAAAAACCTGCCCAAGATTTGGAATAATCTCACACATTAAGCTCCCCAATAATCCCCTCCCAACAGCTGAACACTGCATACACACACCTTACCTGTGAATCTAACAAACTGACAATTTCATCAATCCCAAATGCTACAGGTTTTTGGCCACCATCAGTCGCATCCAACTGCACAGAGAAGAGATTCCTTGAAACTTCAATGAAATCTACAAATCAAAACAGTTCAGGTTTTGTTGCTGTAGTCTGCAGGTTCGTGTCAGTGGCAATATCAATAGGTGCAACACAACTGCTCATAGCACGATACAAGGCTGCTCTCAGAATGCAGCATCTGCTCTACACAATTTCCTTAAAGGAAAACCTAAATCTTACAGTTTTGTCAGACACATCCCTCTGAACAGAAACATTCGGTCAAGCCGACAAGATACAAAGAGGTCCTGGCATGAAATGCTTCTTAAGTTGTGGAGGAGAAAGGAAAACCAGAGCTCAACCTCCAAGTACCTGCTTAGAGATGCTGTACATATGGCAGACCCCTATGAAAACTGAAGCGAGATCCACATGTCTGTTTTACACCCACCCTTCCCTGTGGACTGATCTTCCTAGAGGAGAGTCTGCAGGAAAGAGACAATTCTGTGCTAGCTCACAGCAAAGCTGTGCCTTTGCAACCCTGACAAACCTGGGAAAAGTGATGCTGAACAAGGAGATTTTACTAACGCTGCAACAATCTCAATCAGCGTGGCCTGAACTCGCTATTCATTTTGAATGTATCAGAGAAAATGTACTGCTATAATAGGAGAGGAAAGCTGAAATGTGAAGGTCAGTTTGTGTACACCACATAAAATCTGATGGAAGATCCACCACCTTTACCAATAGGAGACTTGAAAACCTGGTGCCATTTTTAGATGGTTCAGTACAAGCAATTATTTTTGTACCAGCGTGAAAATTACACAGTATAACATTTTTATACCAGTATTTGATGCTGTTTTTCCATAAATTCCAGAAAATTTCCATCAGTTTTAGCATTGGAAATACAATACTCTGGAACTGCTGCTGTCACCTACCAACACCACCACAACCAACAGGAAAAAAGCCTAGAAAAAGCACGGTGATGGTCTACACAAATGTCTCTCTACATGTAATAGCTGTTCTTGCTTATCACCAACTGACCACGTGAAACCATCCATCAGGTTAGTTTCCTCTCTCTACATCTCATTTACAATCACTTGGTTTCAGAATTCTAAGCTTATTTTTATTAAATAGAAGGTTTTTGCCCTGACGTACTGTTTTATTTGTGGTAGCAATCCGACACTGACAGAAAATACGTTAACAGTCATTATCTACTATTTCTGTATTCACACACTTTGCTATTTTCCAGGGTAACTAAGAAATGATTACCTCCAAAAGACACCGTTCCTTTAGAATCTTTCTGAAGTTGCTGCCTTAGGGTTTGCTGCTGCTCAGCTGAGGGCTGAATCCCGAGATAATTCAATGCCTGGAAGGAAAAAAACTTATTTTGGAGAAAAAACACCAAAAGGAATGGGGATAATGACTGCAGGGACAGAGCTACACTTCAAAGAGCTTTTGTATCAGAGCACACCCTCACTGACTACACTTTTATTCCAGACACTCTTTGTGACTTCCCGTTCTAATTGAGAGATGTTCAGATATTATTTAACCTTGAATACAGATGAGCATAATAAGCAAAACCCTTTGTCCTTAATAACTTCCTTAAAAATCCTGAGGGATGTTCAGATTCTCAGAAGAGTTAATCAGTAATTAGATTAACAAAAACAGTAATTTGCCCAATATATAAAACGAAACATTGCCCTGCAACCTGAAAGAGCTACCCAACAGGAAACTTAATGCCTTAAATTCCTTCGGTTTTGTCAACTCAGGAATATCCTCCAAATACTTTACATAATAAGGAGGGAGGAAGGAAAATTCAGAAGATTCTATTTACCCTCTCCAGCTTTTCTGCTTTGAGACGAATCGTAGAGTTCAAGAGAGCCTTCCTTCCTGGCAGCCTGCAACCATCGGTCTGGCTGGGGGCAATGACTACGAAGAAAAAACAAAGAAAAGCAATAATGATTCAGTTGTAATTCTTGCTTTGAAAACCTTAAGTATCGATAGCTTCAACTAATTGGACATTTTGTTTTAAAAAAATTACAGTCAGTGAATTGGTAGAGAGAAATCAGAATAATTTGGAGTGACTCATGAAGCATACAGCCTATTTTTGTGGTATTTTCCTTTCTCACATCTACACAGCATAACTCTGGAAACAGAAGGGGAAACACAGCTCTGTATTCCAGGACCCTCAAGACACACCTTCAACACAATCAACAGTTCCTAAAAGCAACTCCAGTGAGCTGGAGAACCCTGTGGGATGAGAGGTGATGCCCTGCTGCCAATAAAGGTGTGTGGAGGCAGCTCAGCCTCAATTCCAACAGGATCCTCAGCAGGTTTTTCAGGGGAGCAGCTCTTCCAAGGACTGCCATCCAATAAGTTCTGTATTCCAACTGTTTATCACCTCCCTTCTACTTTGTTCAGCCAGAAATGCAGCAGTTCTGCATAACATCAGTTAGTTGCATTGATTAATTCATTACAGTGCATTTTCTTTGTTCTAACGGAAGTTGAAAAATGCAGCTACAGCCTTGTCATGTTTCACACACTCCTGTGAATACAACAGCGCTAAAGGAGGCCTTTGGAACCATTTGAACACAGAAAACAGGCAAAAGGAACAACTGACCATCAATGTATTTTGCTGGTTTCTTTTTTTGATGTATTATACTACATAAACAGAACAAATCGGGGTGTTTTTTGAAGAAAAAACAATACTTGTTTTCATTCATTAATTATTAAGATCTAAATTACGTTTATAATTACTCTATGTATCAACTAATAGAGTTAACGTCTTAGCTTTGTAATATACAGAGAGGTACTCAAACCAAAACTCGTCATTAGAAAACTAAAAGGCTCAGCAGACCGAAAGTCTCCCCAGAGGAACAGAAAGAACTGCACACAATTTCTGTTTCTTTTTTTCAATTTCACAGTATATCTGCTCCTAAGCTCAAAGTAATTCACATCCTTTTCACACACCGAAGAAAAACACAACCATAAACCAAAACATGTTGCAAAGCTCTGACACCTCTCACGTGCTATACGAAATTCTGAGGACAGCAGGCCGGAACCTCAGCGGAATGGGCAGCCTTTCTTTCAGCTCAGAATGCAGAATGTTTGTGCACGAGGCTCTGCACGAGTTCCTCAAAATTATGCGGATTTTTCCTATGGCCTTTCAAAGAAATCCAAAAGCTACTTCAGTTTTTCAAGGTTATCCATGATAAAGGGCAGTAGCAGAGAAGCAGCAACTTTGGTTAAGGACCGGCTACAACTGGAGGGGAAAGTGGCAATGAACTTCAAGCTGGAGCTGCAAGTTTTTCTGCTTTCTACTCTGTTAGCTATGCTCTTCAGAGAGGCTGACAAACTGCAGCCTTCTTGTCCTCTTTAGGCAACAGTGAAGCTCCTGTGTATTGCATTGTGTTAAATGAGTCTCATATTCTGAACATATCCAGCAACAGCTCTTTGTCTTGTGCCTTTCATTTAACCACAGTGTTTCTAATTATCAGTATGACAGGGCAGTGATCAGTAAACTCCAGGTGTATTCAACACCACAGCCTTTCCAGTATCAGAAGTTCATATTCTGTCAGCTCACCCTTCAGGGAAGAAACCAAACCAGTCAGGTTTGCACTATGGAGACTTTCATCTGGAATTAGGACATCTAATGTGGACCACAAAAAACCCAGGTACAGTTTAAATAATGTCAGTGCAGCAACATTTAGGATGAATCAGATGCTGTATGCCTGTCCTTCATCTCAGCACTCTTCCCCCTCAAACAAAAAGAAGCACAGGTTATGCTTCCTCACTGCTGCCCAGAACATAGTTCAGGTTTTCATAGAGATACAGTTTCATTATTGCTTTATATGAGGATTTCATGATCGTGTCTGCATTTGCACTGTTTATAAAGACAATGCATATCAGTGTCTCAAAGGAATGGCAGTTCAGTTCAGACTTGGATCACGGCTCTCAAATATACACACATGCATTCTATTTGTTATCAATTGAAATAGTGCTAAAGAGGTCTGCATGTTATTTCTATACTTCCAAAGCCTCAATTTGAAAAACATGCAAGCAATATACATCCACAGAATTTCATTAAAGCAAGAAAGCACAGTTTCTATGGCAACATAATCTTGATTTATATGCGAGTCCTCATTATCTGGTTTATACTGAGTTGGTTATCATTAATGCTATATAGCAAATGTTGTGATTACTCATTTTTGTTTGGTTTCAGATGTTTGCTGTTATATCTGACAGAAGTTACTGCACAATCCATTGATCTTTGCCCATTTTGTACTATAAAATGGTGCAATATTCCTTTTTTCAGAAGCCCACGGAATCGCACTATGTATTATTTTCTGTTAAGACAAATACTAAAGAAAAAAAGAGTGACAGGGAATTAAATCAGCATTTACCCTGAACAGATACATCAGCAGGACTGCTCTCTGCAAAAGTAATTGGAGACTGCTCTTCCATTTTGACTCTTGTTTCCATCTGTGAAAGGAAATCAAAAGTCATGAAAGACCATTCTGTAAGTAGGTCACAAGCCAGACCAGAAACGCACATTAAACCAAGAGAGGGAAAAATAGGGCTGAGCAGACTAAAACAACTCCAGCAGAAAACGCAAAGCACAGCAAGAAGGTACAACAACCAGAACTCAGACCGGGGCCTTATCAAAACCTTCCATGGATTTTGAGTATTTTCACAGATGAAAATAGCACAGCTTTCATGCAACTTGCTTCAGTGCTTACATCTATGACAGGAAAGTAGCCAACAGATAGAAAACGTCCCATTTTTCTGGGATGCTGATTTTCAAGCAAGAATTTCTTCATTGTGGAAGAAGTGCAACCGTGAGATTGTACTGCACTCACACAGACACCATCCAGTACTTTAAGACTGAGATACAAAGCCGAGTAACTTGCAAATATCAAGTACTGAAGCTTTACTGCCACAGCAACAGAAAGAACTTTGTAACTGTAAATGCAGTTAGTGCTAATTTTAATAGAACTGTTTTCTTATTACAAGTCTATTATTACTCTTATTGCTCCCATCAGTGTTTACTTTGCTGTTACACAACATGTCTTGAAAGAATCTGAAATTCCAGTAGAATCCAGAAAAGAACCACCTGCTTCTTCCAGGAGCAGCAGGGATACTCACAGCGTTAGGAAGGAGCGCTGAAACAAGCTTTGTGTTCGGAGATGCCACAGGGCTGGGGCCTGCAGCCTGCTGTCCAACGACGACTGCAGAAGGTGGTACGAGACTGGAAGGACGCTGCAGATTCCCTGAATAACTGGGAACACTTTTTGGTCTTATAAAAGCTATCTCGCAAAAACTTTCAAACCTAAAATTGAAATCAAAAAGCTTTCAGCACAACGGATACTATTCTGCTCATAAGACCATGTATTACTAGTGCAAAAACTGTATTTTCCCCAACACTGCATTACTTCCTCTTCTGTTTTTCTAAGAGGATGTTTTATTCCCTACCATTAGAACTATGAGGTAAGCAGTGCTTTTTGGTTTTCTTTTTCTCCTTTAAAAGGAATGAAAGCACAGTTTTAAACAGCTAAGGGGTACATTCGAGTCTCCTTCTGTGATGACAGTATTTCAGCTGAATATATCAAACCATGAACATCCCTTGTGTTTCTTCTAAGCACACACAGCATTTCACAGTAACCCAATGTTTAACATTGTCTAGTAGCACATTTTGGAGTTAGCTGCCTGCAGTGGCAGATACCTTGTCCTGGCTCTGTCGATGATACTTTTTGCCTCTTCATAGGACACGCCAATCATTGACTCCTTGTTTATGGACACAAGCTGATCTCCAGGCTGCAGTCGTCCATCCTAATCCACAACAAACAAAAAACAAAACCACAGATCTTGTATTAACTACTAACACTGGATTTTGGTGAAGCTGTGTAAAGAAATTTGGACTGCGAGACCGAACTTTCAATACATGTGGGCAGATTTCTCACTAATATAAAATATTCTTTACTCACTTTTTAAACAAACCTTAACTGAAAATGCATGGCAGGCACCTACATACTGCACATCACCCATGCCCATGGTCACAGCTTAGTTAAGACAACTGTGCAAAGTAATACATATAAAATAATTTGTCTGTTCTTCATTTTTCAGGAAATGCATCACAGAAGCAATCTGACCACATAAACCAAACTCCAGAAGAAGATTCATAGGAACTGAAATGTCTTTTTAAGACTAGTATAATTTGACATGCTTAATACTCTCATACATTAAAAGTCAGTTATGTTATTTCAGCATGTGATTGCACTTTGTTACATCTTCTGTCACTAAAAGCTCAGGTCTTCCATTTCTCCTGCAAGCAACCTGTCCACAGATAGCAATTTCAATGCTGCCCTCCGGTGGCAGAGATTTAAAGTGCACTCCTCATTTAGGCTTCTCCAACAGGATAAGGGAAAGAGGAAAATTACCTCTAGCATTGCTAACGTTAGAACCTACTGCACACTCATGGCTCAATCTCACTCCATCAACTACAAGCATAACAGACTGCAAGTACTTCAAATTACACACTTACAATGAGAAAAATGTTTCAAAAGCCAAAACAAAAGAGCCAAAAGGAAGAGAAGGATTACCATTTATCTATGAAGTCTTGGACAGATACGGTGTTTTTTCCCTTCAATCTCTGCCTTTTAGGATTAACCTCAATCTACAGATATTCAATCAGAAGTAGTTTAAGACTGTATTGGAGCAAAACTCACTGCTTGTGAAATTAACTTGTACCCTTTTGCTTGGCAGATGGCAAACACTGGTTTATCTGCACATCAAAACAACCATAATAACACAGGATGACAAGGAGATGCTTAAATAAACAGTTCTGTGCATTTGAACCACACCATTCTGTTGTTTATTTTTCTAAAGTTACAAGCTCTCCTGATTTACATATTGCACTTGTCATAAATGAAAACAGTAAGCAGTACTGATTCATACATTTTATAAGCCTGTATTATTTTTTGAAATTAATATTTGCCTGTACAATGCTTTTCAACTGCCCGGATTCAGCTAAATCTAGTCCAAGGGGGAAACAATAATGCAGGTCTGTAGGTCTGTCCCCTCCTCACTGATTTACCTTGAATCATATAACCTCTTACAAAAAATGGCTTTCTTAAGTTCCTCTTAAGTGGAATAGGGAATAAAATCTTCATTTACCTCATATAAACTCAACTCATTTTCATTATGAGGTAACCATGCTGTTGGGCAATGAGATACTTCTGTCCAGGGAGAAGCAAAAATGAATTCCATAATGACAATGAATGCGTATTGGTACAAAATACAGGGGATTCAACAGTGTGAGAAGGAAAGGTCTTTATCTACCTTATGACAGTCACCACCAGGGATAACTTCTTGGATGTATACCAAAGGCCCTTCATTTCTGTCAATTCCTCCAATGATATCCAAACCAAGGCTTGCTCCTTTGCAAACAGAGATGATCTGAAATGCACTATCCCTGGGAAGAGAAAGAACGTACAATTACCTCACAGGTCTACATACTCACAAAAGCTTGTTGATTTCACAGACGTGCACCACAGTAACAAACATAACCAGTGGATGGAATCTCAACGTTGAAGCATTACACAGCTTTGCTTACTACAAAATCTGTAACTTTGGGCATTACTTCAGGACTTACAAAAGGAACCACTATATAATTTTGCAAGACTAAGCTTTGCTAATATCTGTCTATCTATCTCCAATGGACCATCCAGTTACACATGAACCAGAAGCAGTCATTCAGTACAAGATGCTAAGAACAGTTGACCTGATTAATCTAACTTTACCAATCAAACAATACAGAAAAAAAAATAAAATAACTTCTATAATCTGATAGTTGGCGTTATCAATGGTATTGCAGGATTTAAAATACAGTAATTTTGAGCACTTCAGTGCTCAACTCCCTCTCACACAAGGGAGTTACAATCAGCTTTGGGAATTACTTTGCAATCTTTGGAGATGCTGCTGGTGCAGAATTCTTTCTGCTGACGGTGGTGGTAACATCCTCTGGAGGCAACTGAGGACTCTGTGACCTTGAGGATGATCCAGAAGAAAGGCTGTCTGCAGGTTTTCCTTAAAGAACAATGAAAAAAAGAGAAGTTAAAACACACCTTTGGGAAAAAACACAAGGTGTCAACTCACTTAAGTGCTTCGGTGGGACTACCTCCATGTTAGGAAGCAGAAAACTATAAGCAGCTGGGCAACCAGAATAAAGTTTAAGTCTTAGCTTTACACAGCTAAGAACTGCAGCCAGAGTTTCAGGAACATTTCTTTACTGAGCAAGGAATGGCTTTTCAAATTTGGTGCAAAAAAAAAAAAACATCACACCTGACTTTCCAAAAGAGTAACGGTCCAGTAATTGCTGTGTATAGAAACTTGAGTAGAATACCATATGTAATGTCTATTAGTACTTCATTATCTTGTGGTACTTTTCATCTACAAATGCCAAATGCTGTTCACACAATTAATTAAAATTGATGACAGCAGACAGTAGCATATGTAAATTAGAGCTGGGGAAGCTGACACGCAAACCAGTTAATTCATGTGTTCAGACTGCAGAGTAGATGTTAAAGTCCTGAGCGAATGTGTGTGTTTTGTCTGACTTTCTCTTGCTCCAGTACACCCTTCCTACAAAGCCTTTCACTGCTGGCTTCTAGCTCACACAAGTATAAATTCTGTCCCACAGGATCAT
>PPHD01027593.1:0-11127 GCA_002909625.1 Bambusicola thoracicus
TCACCACCCTCTCGGTGAAAAACTTCCTCCTAATATCCAACCTAAACCTCCCCTATCTTAGTTAAATGGGACTGTCTTAGTTAGATAGGGAAATACGAAATACAGCTGGCACCAATGATGTTATAAGCAGTTGATTTCCCCAAGCTGTAGGAAAACAAATATTTTAGAAATACAGCTATTTCAGGTTGTATGAATGCCATCCTGCTGCCAGCCGTACATCAAACCATGGTTCTGCAGGCAGCCTGGCACTGACACAAGGGAAAGGGCAAAGAGGTGGCTGCAGAAGGACGTGAAACGCTCCAATAATGGGTGATGGAGACCTTCCGACACAGAAAAGGCTTCATCACTGGATGATATATTCCCCTGACAAAAAGAATTAGACAGATGACATATTTTTCTCTCCAAACATCAAAAGAAATATTTAGTTTTGGAAGATTGGATTAAATATGGATTAAGTTCACTGCTGAAGCTGTCACTCTGTGCCTAGAAGGGACCAGGGGGGTCCCACCTCCTGCCATGTGTGCTGACAAACTTTTCAGACCTATCTTCCACTTCCAGCTCTGCTTAATTGCAGATGGAAGAGGTGGGACTGCAGAGCAGGAGCTGCTCTGTCTTTCTAAGCTTGGAAAAAAAACCTGTGACATCAGCAGTCAACACAAACTTGAATAACGGTCGCTAAAAAGTGAAATTAAAGACAGAAGAGAAGTTACGGAGCTATCCCATAGTGTGAGACTGTAAGTACTCCTAGGAAGAAGTCTCCAGAGAAAATCCAAGCATTGCATACTTTTAGTGAGGGTCTGCAGCAAATACCTGTAAATAAAAGACGAATAATTCAACAGCAGGAGGATCAAATAAAGCTGCTGAAGGTCTTCCAGCAAGTGTAAATGTTGGAAACCCCCAACACTTTAAGGATCCTCACGATGACAGAAAGTTGTCTTAGAGACCAGAATCAGGTGCAAAGAAACAAATACACACAGTTTTACTTAAGGTTTTGATTGAGACTGCCTGGAAAACAAAGTATCACTTCATAAAATTATCTCAAGGTCT
Organism: Bambusicola thoracicus; assembly: GCA_002909625.1. Taxonomy (NCBI): domain Eukaryota; kingdom Metazoa; phylum Chordata; class Aves; order Galliformes; family Phasianidae; genus Bambusicola; species Bambusicola thoracicus. The sequence goes on from PPHD01027593.1 coordinate 1,048, forward strand.
CAGAATTGGTTTTTAATTGGCATTATGATGAAAACGAAACACTTCAAGTGAAGCAGGAAAAAGAATAGCAGACAAAAACACAATGAGAAGAAAATCTGCATTGTGAAACAGTGCTTACAGCATTTGCTATAGTACAGGAGACATTGGTCCAAGCACCAACCTGTGTTAGCACAGCAAATTGTTGGATGTGCTGCAATCACAGCCGTGGGACGAAGCCTGAAGGACCCATATCAAACGGACAATTACTCTATCAGATTGCTTCAATCACTCTAATCAAAGCCCTACCACTTCTTATCAACGATTTAGTAGCTTGTCAGGATATTCCCCAGAGGAACTCATATTATTCTTATTGATCAGCCCAAGACCATATGTTACAGGATGCCAGTCATTAAAACAGATTTTCTTGCAAACACAACTTCCTTGATTTAAAACCCATTGACATTTTGCAGTAATCTCCCCTCTCATATCGTTAGGACAGTCCTTCACATCAGGAATTAACTCATGTTGGCAGCAGTGCTGGTCTGTATCAAATGCAGAGAAAATGGTGCCATTTCTCTTGCTAATGAACTGTTGATTTGGGCTGTGCTGGCCAGGTCTCCTCCATCCCTTTGGACTTCCTCATTTGCCACATTACTTGCTAATTGTTTTTTTTTTTTTTTTATGTCATGGTTTGTGGTATCAAACAATGTTTAGATGTTTGAGGAGCACAGCAGGACACAGGTGTGGGAGAAATTCAGCCATTTCAAGACAAAACTGTGTCTCTGTTATCTGAGAAGTTGCAGTGTAGTAAGTAAGGAGTTTTCTTAATGCACCAAACAATACCAATCCCACTTATTAGCAAAGGCAGTAAATAACTGTTACAGGTTTATTTGGTGGTCACCACGAGATCAAGAGTTTCATTCTCATTCTGTTGAGTTTTCACTTCTCAGAGCCATTAGGGTGAGTGGGAAATTTCAGCATTCAGAGGGACAACACAGCAATGGATCAGAGCAGAGCACTGTACAAGGCCCCTATTTCTTCCCCTATTTCTTAAGTCTGGTGGAAGCTTCACCAGAGACTCCAGCACTCCCTAACAACACACCTATAACAATATTTTTAACAAAAGCTCTCTACTTGCACCTACCACAGAGGTTTTCAACTGATGTACTCAGCCCCTTTAACAACAGTAAGGAAACAACCTCCTTGGAAAACCTAAGCAGGTCTGTGCTGCTCTGAGGTCATTTAACAAACCCCAAAGCCTCGGGGCAGCAGGCTGCAGAACTGCTCCAGCATCTGGTGCACAACTGCAGGTGAGCTGTGAGCACCAAAGGGCTGCTGCATCCCAGTCACTGGACAATTATTCCTGCTTCCTAATTAGATAAAACCCTCACAGACCTTTTCTTCTGATTGTAATTGAAGAGATACCAAAGCACTGCAACCCAGATTGTGAGACTCCACACAGAAGCTCTGTTCACAGCCATGCAAACATCTGCCAGCAAAGTGGATGTGCTTTCCCAAGTGCTCATGCCATGCATCATGAGAAACTCTCAGAAGCTAAAGGGCAGACCTAAGAGCCTGAATTACCTGCCATAGTGAGAAGCTGTGTATACAAGGCTGATCATGAATTTTAAAGCTATTTCCCAGGCTGTGATTTAGTTTTTGGTTGCCTCCACTTTCGCCGTCGAAGATGAACATTCAAAAACTAAAAAACAATTTCTTGTTGTCTGGGAAAACTATAGACCACTTGAATTTAATTGCACCATTGTTAAGCGAAGCTTTGTCTTGTGTATCTCTCACTGAGAAAATTAAATGTTTTCATCATCCAGCCATACTGAATAGTTAAGACTGTCAGTACTACTCATTACATACACAGATGTTTTAAAGTTTGATTAGGGAACGGTAACAAACAATGCAAATTTCAGAAGCATACGGAAAATAAGGTGGCAAAGTTGAACATCGAACAAGAGTTACTTAAGGACTGAGAATCACGGAAAAATAAAATGAAGACCTCTTATCAGGGGGAATACACAAAGACTAAAAAATACAGCAGCATCTTCTACATAGAGAAGACATTTAAACCATGCTAAACCACTATAGTAGCACTGAGGTTTCATTAGTCTAAGTAGAAGTGTATTTATTTTGACTGTTTTCCTGGAGCTGAACGATTTGAAGCAGTTTGGTGGTGCCCAAGGAAGGAGGTGGGGAGCTGAGGACCTTCTTCTGCTGTGGGGCACCAGGGGAAGGAAGTAGATTTTCCTATACCAGTATCCCACGTTTGGCAGGCAGCATGGATTTTCCCCGTAAAGGGCACTGCTATTGGATGTTCACAGGACTGTGGTTGTTCAGAAGGCCCCAGCCCATGGACATACCAAAGCATGAGCAGACCTTGTATCAGCACTGAGAGCCCTTCCAACCTGCAGCCCAGCTGGATTTGAACCCCTGAGAAGTGTTACTGCCCAATAGAAATGCTGTCTTCAGCTGCCAATATTGACAAACCAGAAGTGAAAGTATTCTGTGTCAGCTCTCTCCACCCCATTCCTAAACCACAAAATTAGATCAAAAACCTTAAGCATGACTTAAAATATTTAGTTGTGAGTTATTTGTCCTTGTGATTCGGAGACATCACTACATATTTACTTGTTCTGGAGCTGTTCCCAACAGTGGCAATGATAAATCTCCTGAAGAACAGGTGTGCTCATTCTAAAGTAGTTTTTAAAAATCAAGAGCTTGGATTTATACAAAGGAATTGAGATAATTACTCAGTATAAACCTGGATGAGTTTGTGAAATGCTCCTCATTGAAGATCACGACAGCAGCAGAGAACTGTCCTAAAGTCAATAGATTTCTTTGAAAGCTTTGGCATTCAATGATTTCTACTTTTCTCCTTCCTGCCACATTATTGACTGTCTTGCACAAACACTTAGTAAACAACTAGAGAAACAAAAGTTAGAAAAATTAAAGGAGAGTGAAAAAAACAAGCAACATCATTGTTTCCCTGTCCAGAGCATCATTCTAACACTTCTCGTCGCATGTGGCAAAATTAAAGGAAAGAAAACCACCAGCAAGACGTGACAACTTTCTATTTAACTGGCTGTAGGAAGCCAAGAGAACTGCAGCTCTCTGCACAAATCTCTGGATAAGTTTGTGTCACCAGCACCTGTGAAGTTCACAGTTATTGGATTTTTTTCCTCTTAATACCATCCCAACAAAATGGAAACATCCATCCTGTTTTAGCAAACGGGGAACACACTGACTGGGCTGTTCTAAAGGTTTAATCTGCAAATCCTAATACAAGGTCTCCTCCATCAAACACTGTCCTCCCATAAGCTCCAGTCACTGCACGTGCTCTGTAAGACTCGATCTACACTGCATCCATGCCATGAACTTCAGTCTTTCCTGAGTGTTCCCAAGTATCATCAAAGCATGCTTAAAATAAAGCTTGTCCCTAAAACAGACATCCCCTTTATCATGGGTCCATTCTGATGAAGACTTAAGAATACAGTGTCAGATGGAAAGAGATCAGTGTGTGGAGTTACTCCTCCTTGCCCTTGGCCAACACCACACGCACACAGGTGGACCCAGCCATCATGTCCTCTGGCTCAGAGTCCCACCAGCCAGAGCAGTGCTTCAGCCACAGGCAACAGAAAATAACCAAGTCCTCTGTAATGGAAGATATCCATTCATCCACCTCCTGCAACAGCTCTTGGGAATGCAGAATGAAGTCTGCAATTCAGGTGAATGGCCACTGGTCTTCCAGTGAAATCAAGGGGTCAGTCTGAGCCTTCACCACAATGCATCTGTGCTTTGATACACCCTGGTGGCATCAAGCAACTCCTTCCTCCACCAACTGTACGAGGATTTGTAAGTACACATAATATTCAATGCAACTGCATAGAAACACGTGCATATTAAATATTACACTTACCGATGTGTCTTAAGGTATGTGACTAATGGCTTCTTTTCACCTGCTCTAAAAAAAAGGGCAGAAATTCAATATAAACAGCTGCACAACCCAGCTGACAGTCTGTGGGGATTTTGGTGGGCTCAAATCCAAAACAAACTAATGAAAAAAGTGAACTAGACAAGATTCTAAAAAACATTCTCTGTGCTACTTTGGTTGAACCAGGAGAAATCCAGCAACGTGGGAATTAAACTGACGCAATTTGGTACCTCTTCACAACATACATTTCGTTCAATGTTAACTGCTTAAGTGCTCAAGGGACTTTTCAAAACCAAACTTCAGTGCAAGTAATACTTCAGCTTTCAAATTGTATTAAAGACATAAATTACACATTATAAATATAGTAGACAAAGACAATGTAGAACTGGTCCCAGTTGGGCTGGAGATGACATTACGCAGGCCAAGCAGAGAAGACTCCTGGGGTGTGCTCTGAATTGCCTCCCCTGCTGCCAGGCCACCTCCTCAAATCCTGATGGCAGACACTGATGACCTGATGCTTGGAATCGAGGTGCACAAACACCATTACCCAGGCACTACACATCAGCTGCTTCACTTGATGCTCTCAAAAGTACAAATTGAAGCATTTGGAATGAGAAACACAAAACTAACACTTACTGTTTATCTATAATAGCTCCTTTACATGTCTTCTGAGTCTTATTAGTGGCAATAAAGCATTTTCATAACAGACAGCTCTGCAGTGTTTATTCCTTACCCAAACCATTTATAATGCCATCCTCCTTCCATTACCTCTCGTCCATTATCCAAGTTCTCATCAACTCCTGAGACCCGAGGCAGGCGGTTAGGATCAGATATCCCACATTTCTGCAGAATAAGGAGTTGTAAGAAGCCTAAAGCTTAGAAGAAGAAGCTCTTCTGCATGGATTCGACAGTCCACAAGCAAACTCCAAAGTCTCACGTACTTCATCCCAAATGAACAGCTCATTACAAAGCAGAAAGCGCAGCTCATGCACACAGCAGGAGAGCAGCTAAGCCCTACTCACTGCTATCCAGGCTTTGCCAGGAGAAGGACACACAATGCAGAGCCAAAGGTAACCTCTGCCCACAGCTCCTGCCACCACTGTGCTGAGGGGAATGAGCACAGCATCACCTGCTGCACACAAAACAAGTGTGCAAAACAAGTTGGTTTTCAACTGAAGATAGGATTTAGAGATGAAACAATGACAGATCCTGTTGGTAAATATCCCAGAGAAGAGTCTTGGGTGAGCCCTTCCTGTTATCCCTGCCCATCTCCTCATAATTTAATGAAAATTAGTAACAGAGGAAACCTCTGAGGTCTGTTTTGCCTTCTGCTGGCTTGCAATTGAACACCAATGCTTGATGCAAGCCACACAAAGTAGATTTGAAAAATAAAACTGAGCATTCCTGAAATTATTCAGACTTCCAGCCGTCAGGAAAACTATGCCCTAAACCCTCATCAGTGTGTTTCCTTTAATTACTTTCTCATAGCTCTCCACTGGGTCAAGGACAGCAGCACATTGCTGCATCTGGGATTCACACCGTGTTTTCCGAAGAGAAAGAGTAAATGGAAGTAGGTGTTGACATTGCATAAGAAACAAGTATTTCTCAGCAGACCTAATGGGTTATTACATGGGAACAAATGAAAGGTAAACTTTGCTGTGTGAGAGCTTTCTGTCAGCAGTAAGGTATGGAAAGAGGAGCCGGTCTGGTTTCATTTAGAAAAAAATAAATACTGTCAATACAATTTATAAAATCAAACAATAGACCAAATTGCCTAAATGTAACCTGGTAGAATTCCAGCAGTCACACGGATGTATCGCAGAGGTGAATTTTGTCCAGTATCTTTTCTGTTAACGAAAATCCCCCCCCTTGGATTGCTTCTGGAGGCTCTGCGAGCTGGGCAGCATCGGAGCACCTCGGTGGCCCTGCCACAAAGCCACCCTGCAGCCATGGCAGGAGGCACAGCACAATGATAGCCAGAACAAGGTGCTGTGCCCCGCCAGAAGGAGCTCAGCTTTCACCATCACGAGCTCTACAAATTCCCAGCTATGAGGAGATGGTGGGGATGTCATCCAGCAGTGGGTGAGGAGAGTGTTCTCTAGGCAGAGCAGAGGGCAGGTGGCAATGGAAGCAGTGTGGTTGCAACCTCTGATTTTCCAGCCTTTGGGAATTATATTGGGATACTGACAGTATAGCAGTTAAAACCCCAACCCGATAGCACTTATTGACAACACTTATTTACAACATTGCTTTTGGAGTAGGGTTTTATTTTGGTGCTAGGGACTGGTTAGGGCCTTGATGAAGCACCCCATTGATCCCATCCATCAATTTCCTGCACACAGAAATCAGACTATAAGATGACTGGATGGACAGACCATTAAAGCAAAAAATACAATTGCATATTTTATTCTTCCTGCTCTCCCAACCCCCATTTTACTTTTTAGGCTAGGTCCCTTTTGTCCCCGTCCCAAAGGACCTTCTCTTCACTGAAAGCTGTAGAGGAACGCAGTGAAGAAAAACTGTCCTTGTCATCGGCACCTGCACACGGTGCATCTCTAACACAGCTCGGAGGACTTTCTGTCATTGACATAGAGGAAGCCATTTCATCTTCTGCTACAGAAAAATGTTAGCAGGGCCACAGCCAAAGGGGGCATTTGCTTCTTGCTTTCTGTGCAGCCACCTTTGCGGAGGGGGGCTCTGCCACCTCCCTGCTGCAAAGGGGCACAAAGCAAAGGGAACATCTGAGTAAAGGATGAGAAGTAATGCCAGCAGATCCAGCCCATGCTTATTTCAATGTCCAAGAAGATTTATTTACATTTCCTTGGATGCTCAACTTGTTTTCCCTTATTCCTCCCTCCTTCCTCCATGAAATAGAGAGGAAATGTTAAAAGCGTGCAGAGAAACGTTTTTATTGTGCCTCTTCACATCTGGAAGTACACCTAATGCCAGGGGTGTGCTTGACATTGCCATATCTGCATTCTAATCACCTGAGCAACCACACTGCATGGGAGCATGGGAGATGTGGGATGACAGCACAGCCCTCGCCCAGCCTTGGCCCCTTCCATTCCGAACAAAGTAACCCTGACCTTTTCTTTATCTCCAGACCACACCCACAGCCATTAGCAAACTTAGCAAAGTGGCACTGATTTTGCAATTGGGAGCACACTTAACATTTTATCTTAGATCTTTTTTTATCCTGTCCCTTCCAATAGTCATTAAATTTATTAAGTGGCTTCCACAAGTGACTCCTCTCACTTCTAAAAACGACCAGATCATCAGCACAGAACATATATCTAGGTTCAGTCCCTCTTTTCTTATCTTTTCTGACAAACCACTCTCCTTCACAGTTTTATCTATATAATTGATGAACCACACACGACATAATTTACAGCCCTGTCTAGCAACCCTCTAAACTGCACACCAGCCATTCCAGCACTGCACTCTCTCAACTCTGCTGCTCCAACCAGCCCAAATAGACTATTTTTTTTCCTTTGGGGCTATCCAAAACTGCAGTGGAATAGTCAAGACCAGAGGCTCAACTAAGATGTCAGACAGAGGAGAAATGTGCTAAATGTTTTAGAAACAAGCCAAAAGAAGCAATAAAATGGAATAAAAGCTACAGTTACTAGAAATATCTGCATTTATAGTGCACATAAAGGCACAGATCAGCCCGTTGCTTTTGTGCAGGTGAAGGGAAATCAGGTCTAGCAGACACGCTAGCATATGGGATATGGAGGGCAAGGATGCTGCTTCTGTACTTCTTCCCCTTCTTGCAGTACACAGAAGACCTTGCATCTATTGCTCTGTTATTAAGAAGGCAGCAGTTTGAGTCTCATAAAGGAAGCCCCTCCATCGCATTTCCTAATGGCAATGTGCTACAGGCAAATGAACAATATCAATTCCTCCACACAGAGGAGAATAGAACAGCAGATAGGAGGCAGCTCCTGCGTAACAGAAGGCATCATTATGGGGACAGCAAGCATGAAAGTGCCTTTACGTGGGCTGAGAGGGATTACAAGTTATCCCAGAACCACAGGAAAACAGTGAGAGAAAAAGCCTCTCTCCAACGATTACAAGAAATATACAAGAGCACACGTACATGCAGAGAGAGTGAGAAATAACATAGTGTTCTGCCTAGGAAAAAGTCAGGATCCAGCCCCTAATACATCCTGCTTTATGAAAGCATTCTAATGCAGAATTGCAGCCTGAACTTCTGATGTTCAGCCCAGCAAAGCTCACTTTCACCCAGAAAAATGGCAACGTCTGCCTCTGCAGACACAGAGCACATAAAACTTTCCCTTTCCTTCCCAGTCCATTCAGATAATTTCATTAGGGATGCTTTGCTGCCAGGGCAGGCAGGATCCCAGGAAGAGGAGATAAATTCGTTTAATTACAGCACAACCCATCGCTGTGTACGTTCCCCATTGCCTGGGGATGCCACCACTCTGTTCCCCAAGGGTGGGAAACAAGCCTTACTTTCCATGGCTCTGCTGTGTCCTTCAGGGTTTTTCACAGGACCTGGGACACCCATCATTCCCTTCAGGCCATTCCAGCACCCTCAGTTACCTCTGAGAAACAGTTTTCCTTTCTTTCCAACCGGTACTGCATAGGAAAAATATGCTGCAGTCAAAGGTGCATAACAGCTTGGAATAGCAGTCAGCTGATTTATTTCTGACTTAGACTGGGAAACACATTGTTCTTAGATAAAACCATCCTTTTATTTTTAGAAGTGATGCATCAAATATGCATGAATGGGCACATGTCTTTTCCATTGAGTGAATCCAAGCACAGGGTCTGGCTCAGACACCGCCGCTCTCCTCGTTAGACCTTGAAAACACGCTTGGAAATAAGGGGAGCTGCTCCACACAAGGAGCAGGAGAAAGCTCAGGATTGAAATCTGCAGTCGGTAGCAGAGTGTCATGCACTATAAACGGTCAGAAGGGGGAATAATCAGAGAGACAAATTAATTTTCATCAACTCCCGTCTCCTCCTGCATGAGAGACCTAATTGAGGAGCATTTTCCCTGACCACAACATGAAACCTCTGGTGAATGAGCTCATTATCCGAGTGCCACACTGGGAGAAGATTTGCCACGCATTACTTTTTAATGGGCTAGTGTTGACTATTTGCAAACAAGTCTTTTTTACTTTTAACTGAGAAGGATGAACTGTGCCTGTTTCTTGCTTCTCTGCAGCATCCAGACCCACAAACCACTTGCCTCCTCCCCCCACTCCTTGCTGTATGCGGCGTTCAACATTTGTCTTCTTAGCACTCCCGACCTGCTGCAATTAGGCACCGTGATTCACTGCACTGAAGCAGGGGGAGAGGGAACAGCTCTGACTTCCTCACAGTCACCCACTCATTACATCCCACCCAGTCTGGTCAAGCACCTACTGAAGCCAAGGGAAAATCTCTCCTGATCATCTCAAAGTAGCAGCTGAGCATTTTAGGAGATGGAGAATCTTTCACTGTTTAATTTGATGGCATACTTAGAGCAAGTGCATAAGCAGTTGCCTGACAGTTTAAAAGCAGGAGTTTTGTTTCCTTGCCATTTCTTAATATGTCTGCTTAACCGGTTTATCATCTGATTTCTGGATCGTCCTTTCAAACCTTGCAGAAAATGTGCATAATTGCGATGGATTTTTTTTCTTTCCCTTTGTCAACAAATGCATAATCAGGTCTAGTGAACTAAAAAAGAAAAGCAAACACCAGAAACAAGCTAACAAGTTCTTCCAGCTATTTATCTAATTTGTATTGACATGAAAACTCATGAATTCAATTCAAAAGAATAAGCAAGAGTCAGGAGTGTGGCATTTACATTTATGCGTCCTTCTTGTGGAACATCAAAACAAGACCCCTGCTGTGTTGGTCACATGAAAAAGCCATTACATGATTTAGTACTGAAGTGGCAAATTTCAACTCAGTTGTGATAAATGCGTTCAAGTAACTTTAAACAAGACGAAGCAGAAGAGGCCAAAATGATACGAGTGGCTTTCCTGACGCTGACTGCATGCTTGGGACACTGTTATTTATCTAAGGAGATTAAATATTATCTCGCACTCCTTAGCTCATCTTTGGAGCACTCAGATCAATAGCATGCTAACTTCAGCTGGGCATTTGTAAATGCACAGACCAACTGAAATGCCTCATTCACATCAACG
>PPHD01027594.1:0-11127 GCA_002909625.1 Bambusicola thoracicus
AAAGCACTTTGTACTTTCAGTCAACTTTGCCACGTCTCAGAGCAGGTATTATCACTGAAAGCTATGGGAATCCTGCCACTGACTGCATCCAACTTAGAAATGAAGCACATAAAGCGAAGGGCAGATTCAGTGTCTTGCTGAAATTAGTACAAGGGAATTACTGAACCACGAACAGAAAACAGGGATCTCATCCCTACCTCCTGCTTTTCAGTATGAGACTACTTTCTGAAAGCAAAAACGCACAAGTTTGCATTGCACACTGCTGTCATTGAGCAAAAGCTGAAAGCGAAGCCAAGAGAAAACTGGAAGAAAACAGCTCAGCTCTTTCTTTTACTCCTCCCAATACCAGAAAATGAAAAGTCAGTTTTTACAATATGCTGGCCAGGCGTGGTCCCTATTATCTTTGGTTAATTCCATATGTCTGAGAAGGAAATGAGCTCTAAGCCGGTTAGACTTGCTAAATGAGATTTGCCTAAGGCCCCACCCCCAGGGGCAGTGTCATGCACCAAAGATTTGGCATTCTTCACAAAGATGCTACTTGTCCAGACGCTGCTAATAAGGACCAGCAAAGCACAACCCTCTAACGATTTACACAGGGTATTCATTCACCTCTTAAGCAAAACTTCACTTCGCACCACCAAATCTCCAAAGAGCTCCTACTCTACACTCAAAGCAAGACACAAGTAGGGCTGGTACGAGCAGGCTCCATTCTGTCAAGTTGCTGATGAGCATGTAAAGGAGATGCACATGAGCGTGGTGTTTCCGGCAAGAACTTCCAGCATCTTCAAGTCAAAGTTTCAGAGACTCTAGACTCATCCTAGTACCTTGAGTGATGACAACAGGGATACAGACTTGCTGCTAGCAAGGCAGTAGAGCTGTAAAACACAGACCAGATACGTATTTACTCCTCTGCTTTACTTACTCTGTAAATTCTGCTTTGAGAACCTCTGAATTTTCAGAGTCACAGCCCTGACTCATACAGACAGTAGCGAACACCCAAGATACATTTAAGAGAAGATTGATAATAAAAGTACTACGCCAACTGCTTGACTCAGAGTAAAAACTAGTAAGCACTGCCATGTGTTGGCATTTTGTCTTCAGAATGCTTGTTGGCTAATAAGAATCAGGAGTTGCTGTTAAAGAACACATCTATATTGACTAATTTATCTACCCCTTTCCTGTAACTACAGTGATATTTGCTAACAGTGTCAGTTTTAATGTGAAGTGTGCCTGCACAAAGTCACACTTACATATCTGGCTCCTAAAGTCTTTCATTAGCAACTTTCAAGTAACCCACTGCAGAGAAATCAAATTGTCTGGTATTTGCTATCTCTCAGCCTACATAAACTCTGAGAAAGGAGCATATGCTATTAACCAAGATAACCCAGCTGGATGCATCAACGTAACTTCTTACATCCTGGACACATTTCATTTTAGAAGATGCAGGTAGTCCCGTCTAAATGATACGCTCTGCAAATCTGAAGGCAGAAGAGAGACTGGGCAATGGTGACCGTGAAATGACAGCACCAACTGCTCCAACAGAAAGAAGCAACAAGCATAGCTGAATTGAAATACTGAAAGACAGATTTCAACTAACTGCACAAGTCAACAGCACCCAACAAGAGGGGAGACAAGTGCTGAAGAGGTAATAAAGATACGAAGGTAAACTACTCTGCGGCATGAGGAAGCTGGAACAAAGTAGTTATAATACAAACCAAAACGAACAAACAGCTGTTTAAGGAATATTAAGAAGAGCCTCCTGTTGGTAAGTCAGCTGGATCAGATTGAAGTTGTCCACAATAAAAACAAAAACACTAATGAAAGAAACCCCTGGAACTACAGGCTCATGGAACATGGAGCCCTAAAGTGCTGAAGGGCCACTTGAAAAGGAGACAGGAACATGGCAACTCAGAGAACTAGAGACCTATCAGTCTAACAGATGTTTGAAACAAAGTTATCGATCTTAAACACCCTGAAGATGGTAATGATCAAAATCAGTCCCGGTCGTTCTATTGAAAACAAATACAATAATAATAAAGACAAACTGATCTAGCTGGTTTTGTTTGCTTTGCAAAATAACATATTCTGGGAAAAAGGAAGGGTAGCACAGACGCTATGTTCTGCAGGGGCTGTAAAGAGGTCTCAGATGTCCAGTCTGGTGGTCAGTTGAAAGCGGTGAGCTGCAAGAGTTTGCAAGCATTTCATTAGATCCCAAACTGTCAAAAATCAATGCCACGAAATTCAACAACACAAAGGCTGCATTGCTTAGAAGAAAAGGAAAGGACAAGCCAGCACTCTGACAGCAATCCTGCAAGGCTGCCGCTGTGCTCACCGCCAGCAGCCCAGTTACCTTGTGAATGGGTAGGACAGGAAACCACTGGAAAATCTGCTGCCTTGACTCTAGATGTTACTGCTTCTCTGTTGGAGAAAACTGCATTAGCAGAGACAGCAGAGAGAAACAGATTTCAGCACCCAGCTTCTTCTGGCAGCATCTTAGCTGAAGCCCAGCAGGCTGAGCCCAGGTACCAGACTCCACGCAGAAGCAGCTGGGGAGTAATCCATGATCCGCTGCCGTGCTTACTTTTAGGCTGCAAGTCACATCTCACAGAAAAGCAAGATGAGCAACTGGATATTCAGCTTCCACAGACATTTTCCAGAACTCTTCTGCCAGAGCTGTCAACCCAGTACTGTTAACACTGATCTGCGACACAGACATGCCTTAACACAGGAGATAATCCTCCAGAGTATAAAGCTAGCAGTTGTTGAACATGTCTGGAAGACTTGCAAAGGAGATTTAGGCTAATCTAACTAAATTAGGTACTTACTGAAGCAGCACACCACCTTCACTGGATGCTCTAAAAAAAGCAAGTAAGCAGGACAAGGCTATCTCGAGGAACCTGCCCCCACAGCCGAGCTCTGCATCGCACCTTCCTTCTTGCCTCACACATTTACCTTTCCTTGATCTGCCTCCTACAGAAAACAGACAGTCGAAGGGGTCTTTTCTGTTGCTTGCCTGCTCACATGTTACGAAGCCAAGTGGCAGGAGCTGCAGATTCACTCTGAAGCACTTATCCCTGCCGATACACTGGGCTAATTCACGTTTTGGACCAAGGTTCACACAAGAAGCTTACTGCTGCAGCCCACTGACAGCCATCCACATGAGAAGAGAACAAACACATCTGTTGTTTCTATAAAGAACATCAGGAATCTCAAAGTACACTTCATCTGCAATTGGAAGAGGAATGTTCCTCGTGCACTGTGGTATTTTTGATACTGTCTCTTAGTACCTAAATGAGTTCCAGGAGTTCTTAAAATCCTAGAATATTTAGCTTGCTTACACATGAAAAACGATCTATGGCCATAGCTGAAGAGACAAATAACATAACAGATAGGTGGGATATCTTCCCTGATGTGCAAAAAGGAGCAAATACACATTCAGTTTCACTAATGGACTCTGAGAGCCTAGATTCCCAGGGGCTATGTGTCACACATGCCCTTTCAACTTTCATCTTCCAGTTTCAGGGATTTTCATACCGAAAGTATGTTGCATGCTGCTGATGCTCCTGCAGCAACAGAACCACAAAGCTTCTGTTTGGTCCTGTTATCCTTTTGCCATTTTTTAATGCTTAAACATATTTTCAAAGACGTGACTCAACAAGCTGCAAGGGTAAAAACAGCGCATGAAAATACCTAACAAAAAAAAAAAAAGACTTGAGTTTCAAGAGCAATCTGTGTTGCTCTAATTCTAATTCCCGCTCTTCTGAATTCCCAGTTCATTGGCATACTGTAAGAGACAACACAGTTGGAAGCCTTCAGTAGGAAGACAATTGCCTGAAACTTGTTTTCTCTTCCGTAACATTTAAATTCCCCATCTGGAGCAAGTGCAGGCATCAGAAACCTCGGGGGCTTCTCAGACCCTGGGAGCACTCCTGACAGAAACCGACATGTGCTCCATTCCACAGAGCCCAGCAGCCCTAGCTATCCCCACATCAATAATAAAAAGGAGATTCCAGCTGCTCCATCACCAAAGGCTCAGAGAACCTCAGTAAGCGTAGAAGCAGTGCCCTGCCTTTATCACCATGCCCAACAGCTCACGGGGCCACTCAGAGCACTGATTGCTGCAGACAGCCCAAGCAGCTATCACTGGTCACCCATAAGGAGAGAGACTCAGGCTCGGCAGATTTGTTCCACCTCTGAAGCATGAGTGAAATCTCCCATTTCATACTAGGGTTCTGAAATACAAATTCCTAAATGCAAAGTAGCCAGATAAAGCAAGAGTGACTGGTATGGAAACACCAGGATTTTCAGAACACAGCCTTACAGAGTTTGGAGACATGAAAAAAGAATGGAGACACGCACTGAAAATACAGGAGATAGAATAAAAACACTGCATAGCTGTTTCCAACTGGAGCAACATCCATATTGTGCACTTAATGAGGCGGGAGCTCTATGGAAACAAGCAATAATGTGATCACATAATTAAAGACTGCTTTATAATACACATGCAGAACGCAGCCACAAAGGCTGCACAAACCCCCTTTATTCCAGTACTTCCTGAAATGAGCCATTTGACTCAATGTTAAAAGGTTCCTTTAACAGCTTTCTTAGTCTGTGATACATCATCTAGATGCAACTGAGGTCAAGCGGATTAAAAATCTGACTAACATTTTGTGCAGCAACATGACAAAAGAGGCACTGTCTCCTCTGGAAGGGTTGACGAGCACTCAATCTACTTCTACAGCCACACCAGAGACATATGTGAAAGAGGATGGAACTTAGAATTCATAAACAAACATTCTAAATGCGGAGGTTCTTTATTCTTATGAATAAAATAGAAATACTGAGTCTTTGGTGGCCTCTCAGTCCCTGAATGACAGTATGAATGACAGTAGCATGACAGAAACAGCACGGTAACATTACTCGGTGTAAATGTTAACTGGGGAAAGACAGAAACCACAGCAAAGCTTTTTGTGTGCCTTGCCCTGAGACCTCAGTCACAAGTAGCTATGGCAGACTAATTCAAACCTGGATCAGAGAACTCATTTCAACTTAGATTAACTTTTAATTAGTAGGCACAAGCGTCATTCTCACATTAAGCAAACCCTCCTTGAGAAGTGGCATTATCTCTATTGTATTTGCATTTCAGCTAGAAGAATGCACCGTGCACTTTTTGCCTTCATTAGAAGGGCTGACACTCAGTAACATAATTAACGAGCAGCTTTGAATGCAGCCTTCTTTTCAAACCCCCTATTCAGAATCAAAATGCTGTTTATAATTACAGGTGCTGAGCGCAGAGCTTGTCTCAGTACATTTCAAATTGTTACACTATATAATTCATCTCTGACCTTTTTTCCCCCCCTTTAAAAGGGAGATGTTGTCAAAGTTCAAGGGGCTTTCAGAACAGAAGGTTTGGATTTAACAGGGGCTAGTCACCCATGGGGATACTTGGGAAACTGCCCCAGCAACCCTAAACTGACCACTGCGGTAAGTATGCTTATGAGCAAAAAAGAAAACGGGGCTCTGGCAAAGCAAACTGTATTTGTTGAAAGCAGTCCTCAATCACACAAGCAAGCCCCACTCACTTCAGTGTGTCCTAGCACACGGCCATTGGTAAAAGCACAGAGCTCCAAGCATCTCATACATCATTTCAGCTGACTTTTTGATTCTTGAATAGCCTCTTTGACAGCATATTTTTTCAAAACATAAAAGGCAATACTTGGAAGTAAGTACCTTCACGCTGTGTCAATTTATACTTGCAAAGGATGTAGCCACTTGGTCCCACTTCCAAAGAGGTTTACGTTTTAAAAGCTCCTGTACCGCAGAAACTCAGACGCTGAGTCCTTCCACTGGTTGAAGCGTCCAGCATCTCAGGATGATGCCTTGTGCTGCCTGCCAAAGAGTGAATCAAGCTAATCGGCAGCATACTGCTGCATGCTGACGTTGACACTTCAAGGAATGACAAAATATTCTGTTCAACTCATTAATCCCTTAATGCTGCTCCCATCTATCACAGAGCCCTGTGTAATTGCAGGTTTCAAAAAGCACCAATAAGATTATTAATGGAGTAATGCACAGGACAGCACAACGAGAAAAGGACATCAGATGTAATCCCGTGCAAAGCCTGTACTAATGGCTGCAATCACTCTGTAGGTATCAATGTCAAAACAGCAGAATTAACTGTAATGGAATAAACAGGGGCGTACAAAGACCTTCTCCTTCTCTGGAGATATTCAAAACCTGCCTAGACACTCTCCTCTGCAACCCACTGTAGGGAACCTGCTTTAGGAAGGGGGTAAGACTCATCTCCAGAGGTCCCTGCCAACCCATATGACTCTGTGGAGCCAACAAGATTCAAGAGCACGTTGCAAATGTAAACCATTTTTTAGGTAGAGACACCTCAAGTTACAAAGCTCGTGTCCAGAAACTCCATTCCACGCTGTTCAGCTGCTGGTTCCATCAGTCACCTCTGGTGAATCCCTGCCCTGCCCCTGCAGCATGCAGGAGTTGCACGCAACTGGACCTCACGCTGTACTCTTCCATGCTTGCAGTTGGTTTTCTGCTGCTGTGTAGAGGAAGGATACAGTCTTTCAGGAAAGGAGTCGCTGCTCTTACTGATAAATCCCATTATCCAATTCTCAGTTTCTGCTTGTGCTACAGTGACATACGTTTTAGACCGTCTCTCCCCCTACCTCTTCCCAACTCACCGTGCAGCATCCTGCCATCAGACTGCAACACAGACAAAACACTTTCCACTGTCCTCCTTCCACACAGGCTTTGGATAGATGAACATATTTGGCCATGACAAATTCAGGCAGACCCTCTCTAAAACACTCACACAATAATATTTAAGGTGCCTTTTTTTTTTTTTTCCCCACCTCACCCCACAAGTAGTCAAAGTGGGTGTACCTGACCACCACACTGTGCCCAGAATTACAGTATAAACTCACGGGTCACATCAGGAAGCATGTGTGCTGTTAGGTAACCATAATATGGGTGTTTATCCCATCACTCGACATCAGTCTTTAAAATCAGCTGTCCTCGGCTATGAAACTCAGTGCTCAGGTACCTCTCATCATCAACCCATAGCCAAATTAACACCATTCCAGATTTTCTCCCTCAGGTTTCAACCCTCAGCAGGTTGTTCTGCAAATACAAAGCTTTTCCCTGTGATTTCCCACTATCCCTTGCAAACCTCAGGTACCTCACCCCACCACTTCACTTTAGCAATGTGCTGCTGTAAGGCCAGCTACTGTCAACATTGTCTGCAGCTTTTTTTACTGCTTCCAAAAGTCCAGAGGAACAATTCTGACATTTCATCTCGTCTGCTTCATCTGATGAAGCTCAGGATACAAAACACTCCTATTTCAATACAAATATGATTTTTGCCATCAGCAGACTGCAGCAAAACCCTGCCATCTGTAGCCCTCGGGCAGACATGGAATGCATGTGCTTGGGAAGAAAAATTTTTATACTGAAACCCGACAGCTGACACTCTATAGGCATAATTATTTTATACGGGACACTTCTGCACTTAACCAATGAAGGAAAGTGCTTTCAGTAGAGCAAATTACCAAGCAACAATCAGCAAACTACACTCAGATCAAATAGTCGCAGTTACATACACGGGTACATTGAGTTGATGATGTCTGTAAGGCTAGAGCCTATTTTGCACTGCCTCCAGCTCAAAGGCGAATATGTCAGCAGTAGCGGTAACCGAACCAAAGGTCCACATAATGCTGCCCTTAGGAGAAAGCATTTGGAATGGAGAGAATCAAAAGTCAGATCACCCTTAGTAAGGGAAAGCTGCAGCACACGCAGCCAGCTGAACAGCACCTGAGCACAGCAGACAGATCTTACCAAGCACCAATGATGCAGCTGACACAGGTATAGCAAAGGAGGAAGCCATCGCAACAGCACAGCACACCCAGCTCTGCTTCAGTGGAACAAAGCAGTGCTGCAGATGGGCACAGCCACAGCCACACAGCACATTGGGAACCAGACCGCACTGTCTCAGCCTGCCTGTTTTCTTTCATTCACTCTTACTGAGAAACTATCAGCATGGAGATAATGGCTGAAAACCAAAGCACCATTTTCCAATCAGGCCTATAAACAGGAAATCAAGCAAGGTAAACAGGACAAGCAAAGACAATATACCTCACCATCAGCAAACACTGTTTTCAGCTCTCCTTTTCTAGAAGGACAACAGCACATAAACACACACAATGAGTGCAAGAGGCTTTATTAATCTCTATGTTTTTATGCGTACAGCAAAATTATTCACATAATCATACCCAATGTTTACAGCAGTTATATAAAATGGCAGCTTGGATTGCACTATTCATACCTGTTCAGGGTAGCAGTTCTGGTTCACATCCAAGAATTAAAATCATTAAAATATTCTATCCCTGTAGACTCTGAAGCGTCTCATTTATTCAGTTATCTGCTATAACAAGGATTTATGCAGAGAAGACATTCTAACCACATGGGCCTTAGCATATATGGAACCTATTTCACAGGGTTCTCCCCCCACTTCCCCCCAGACTGTTATTTTCTTAACAAGAAAAGGTACTGATGGAATGATTCTTACTTTTCGAACTCATAGATGTGTTACACCAACTATTTAAGCCTCCTAGATATAGGATAGAAATTGCAAAAAACACAGCAGCTACTGATTAGACCACGGAACGCTGGTTCCCCATTCACTTCTCAATCAAACCATACTTTCAAACATCAGTCCACCCAGAAGACGGTAACAGAAGCCAAGGCACTATCTGTAATACCCAAAGTAAGACCCAGAACTGGTGGTTATCAGCCATGCTCTTTGTCCACTCTTCATTAACAAAGCAAAATCCAGGAGCTCTCTGCAGCTATGAAGGAAGAAGGAAAAAGCTCAATGGTGCTGTGAAGAGAGAATCTCCTTGCATGCATCTAGCTTGAATACTTTACAACTGACTCACTGAGAAAATATTAAGACACACCTTAAATTCAGCGCTGGCATCTCTACAGAAGCGCAAGCTGGATATCCTGTTCCATCCTCCCTTCCCAGATGTCTGGAAAATCCTCACGGATTTCCAAGAGCAGAGACCACAGTGGTCTCGTTAAACACACAGCAGCGGCTTTTGGACGACTATCAAATACATCTCTGCCCAACGCAGGGAAAATTGCTCCGAACCCCAGTGCGGGCACCCTACCCTGAGGTCTTCCCCTTTCTTTGCAGTACAGTGGAGCCCAGAGCTGAGCGGTGCCAGCCCAGCAGTGCAGGCAGCAGGTCCATCCATGGCTATGCTATGGGGCAGCCAGCACAGAGATGCTGAGCGCACAGGACAGCAACTGCCTCCTCCAGTGACAGCCTCCTAGGTGAAAATAAAAGCGAGAAGGTGCCTGTGGCCTGGCTAATCCTGTAATCACATCGACCTTTATCAGCTCTCCGGTAGTGCATAATGCTGCTGGAAGACTTACGTGGCTTTTGTGAAAAAACTATGGACTAAATCTATTTTTCTTCTGGGGGTTTGCAGATGGTTTTAACATTTTCTTTTAAATTCAAGCATGTGCTTTTCTTTAGTGCCTTAACAAAAGCTTGAAGTTCATCAAAACGTCAATCCTCAAACTACAGCTATTCTTGACTGCGCAGTACCAGTGCTATGTGAGCATCAACAAGGTATTTAACTTCAAATAGAAAATGCCACCGTACTTCTCCCCCTCACTGCAAACACCCACATTTCCAGAGCCCTGCCCACCTACCACAGCAGATACTGTAGATACTTCAGCTGCATAAGCAGCTCAACCTTCAAGCCACCCAGCAGCTCAGGAAAGCATACACACATTAACTGCGCTTGTTAACGTGAAGAGGAGCCTGAAAATTGGACGAGCAGTTTCCAAAAGGCAGATTGCATCCAACATTAAACAATTAGACAACAGCTAAGAAAAATAACTGGAATAACCAGAATTTATGTGCAAATTGTGTGCTACTGCTGACAATAAAGAATTTGTGAACAACAACCTGTTCTACAATAACAAACTTCAACGTGTTGCTGTCTACACAATGTACGGCGATAAAGCTGTCATGCTTGCAAGTATTCCTGGGGAAAGGTGCACTGCGGGCTCCTGCAAATGGAAAAGAAAACGAGGTTTCTCACCCTGTGATGCCATAACCACATAGGCCAATGAAGGGGGCTACCTCAGCAGCTAACATCAAAACGTCACTGATTTGCACTCTCACCTATTTAAAGCTTTTAAATAAATAATCATGGATGAAGTCTATTTAATTTTAATAGATCTAGTTACATTCAGATGGAAAAAACCCAACAATGGGAGCATGTCCTTCTTCAAACGTGCCTTGCCTGCAGATTACTACAGATAGAACCCAGGGGAAAAGAGAAAGATTCTTACTCAACTGAGGTAAAGCCAGGAAAAAGCTTTCAAGTTGGACTCCAGTCTCCCTATTTGTCAGAGATGGCTCTATTTCTTTCACACAGCAGCAACAGACAGATTCTCTGAATTTTAGACCATTTGAAAACAATGAGAAAGTAGATGACTCAAAAGAAGTATTTACAATGGTTCTGTACTGTACTTTTTAATTAAGATATTTATTAGTCACAATAAGATCTTTTTGCCAAGGAAAGAACTTACACCTCTATATACATTTTGAAGAACTGTTTTTAAGACTTATCCATAAGAGATCAATGTTTCAGATTCTTTTCTAAACGCTCTCCTAAAATAATGTGTCAGACTGTGAAAACATTCCCAACCATTTCAGTGTTGTGTATGGCAGACATAGCAAGGAATGCTATTTGCACACTCTCACATCACGCTGCTATTTGCATACAAGAATCAAACACGTCTGAAGTCACCAACATCTCTGTTTCTCGTTTCTCCTGATGATTCTTTAGACCTCAATCTCCCCAGTGGAAATCCGTCCATTTGCTTATGAAACATCAACATTTTTAAAGGAGACTCTGTGTTCAAATTGTTCAAGGAGTTTCCTTTGAAAACAGCAGCCTTCTGGGGAAAATGTAGCTTATTCTCTCCCGTTGTTCTCCTTCTGTTGTCAATGCTACTTAATTCAGCATAAACAGATGCCTGACAAGTGTGTGGCCCTTATTCCCAAGGCATGTGCTGAAACCAGAG
>PPHD01027595.1:0-11127 GCA_002909625.1 Bambusicola thoracicus
CAACCAGGACATAACAAAGGCAGGTGTCTTTTTATGGGAAGATGTTTTGCAGGCTATCAAAAAGGATACATCTGATTGGAGTCAGTGGGTTTCAAAATGCTGTAGGAAGAACAAGATACTGCTTGCTGGAGTGCACACTAATCACCTTTTTATGTCCTGTTTAAAAACAAGAAGAAAAATACATGCTACTATGTCATGAATAAGGTTCATGAGGGTGAAGGAAAGGCTCTTCACCTTACTGTGGGATATTTTAGATTTTAACAATGACAGAAGGCAGAAGCTGAGTCAATAAAGCCTGAAAGAGACTTTGAATCAAGGTCTTTTAGACCTTTTTAGTTGGTGGTCGTGGAAGCAGGAGGTAGAACCATGGTGACTGTGAAAATTACAGCATCCTATGCTGTCAGAAGCAGGGGTGGGGAGGGGGGGCTAGCTGTGAGTTGAACCTGTGTGGAGCAAAAAGAGATGGAATCCCCAAGAAAAGGGGTGGGGGGATAGTACATCCACCCTTTCTCTACCATATGTTCCATAGCAAAGTATTTCTACTCAGTTCCTGCGTGCAACTGGATGCTGTCTGAAGAAAACTCCCATTATTGCAAAGTCTTCAGAAACCAATGTTGGTTTCTCGCTTCTTTACCTCAAGTTCTAAGTCACCAAAATGCATTATTTGCCTGTGCCCTGAAAGTCTGTGCTATTAATCCCTAATCCTGGGGATTGGTTTAAAACCCAAAGATTAGGCTTCTGTTCTTTCCCATGCTTTATTGCCACAGACATTCTGGGGATACAGTGGAGAACTTTGCACTCTGGGCCAGGCCTGGCTCTCAGGTAAGAGAGACTATATGCTATGGGGCACAGTGTGCACCAACCAGCTGGAGACTGTACCCTCTGTGGACACACTGTGCGCCAGCACACTGTCAGTAAGCTCCAGGTGGTATTGCCTGCTGGTGTGGAGCCCTGTGCTGCCTCTGCAGCTCAGCCCTCTTTGGGAGGGAGCCACAGTCTGGCCCTGGTACAGCCCTCATTAGCCTGGAAGGGCCAGCCCACCTACCTCTGTGCTGTGCTTTGTTACTCAGTGCAGGTGTGATGGACAGTCTGGTGAATAAAAGTCCTATTATTACCCTTGAATATGCAAAAGTACCATTTGAGACTCATAGAAGTGTACTGAAATAATAAAAACGGTTAATGCTTAAAGATGGAAGTCATTTTTAAATAGCAATAAAGAAGGCATTATGGAATCTTTTGTCATTTGTCAATCTTTCTGGCATACACGCACACTAAAAGAAAAGACAATACAGATCAGCATTAGGACAGTCTCTTTTTACCCATGCTGCTGAAGGCAGAGAACACTTTGCAGTCAATAGGACACCTATCCCGAGTTCTTGGGCTAGAAAGCTGTTGCGACTCAAGCTCTCCCATCTGTATTTGTGTTGCAATAAATCCTCACAATTTATACTCCTGCAGTTTAAGTCTAGCATGCCAGCACTCATTCCTTACCCATTCTATAATTAGCTCAGCTGTTACAGTTGTTTTGACCCTACATGTTCATTTGATCCTCATCAGCACAGATGCAGTAATTTAGTTTGACTGCATGCAGTCCCACAGCTAGGATTGAGTGCTTCTTGCTGCACTTAAAGGGAGAGGCAGAATGTGGGTGAGCAGGTTGTTCTTAGATCATGGAAAGTACATGCTGCAGTAATCCTAAAACGTCCTTCTTCCAAATCCAAAATGTGGGATTTGGGTAATGAAGATTAACAAAGCTATGTTGCATATATATATATATATACACACATGCATTAAATTTTCTCAGAGATTATGGTTTGAATTCAGGGTATTCTGAACTGGAGTGAATTTTTATTTGACCTGAAGCAACAAAACAGATCCAAATTTCAAGTTAGCAGAGTTACTCCCACATAACTTCTTTTTTCAGGTTTATCCAACTCAAAAGACAAAACTGATATGGCAGAAAGGAGGAATCTTTTCAGTTCAATTATTTCATTGTTGTCTTTTAGCTTATTTTTGTGATTCATCTGAATTATTTATTTTCAGCTTATTTTAGACTATATAATTGTCCGCATGTGAAATCAGAATACTCATAATACTGTTTAAGTACCATAAAATATTTTGTTGTCACAAAGACTGATCTGTATGTGTTCTATTTTTGTAAGGGCATGTAGCAGCAGTATGCAGGGAAATGGCTTTAAACTGGAAGAGGGTAGATTTAGACTAGATATTAAGAAGAAATCCTTGGCTGTGAGGGTAATGAGACACTGGAACAGGCTGCTCAGAGAGGTTGTGGATGGCCCCTCACTGGAGGCATTCAAAGCCAGGCTAGATGGGGCTTTGAGCAACCTGGTCTAGAGGGAGGTATCCCTGCCTACAGCAGAGAGGTTGGAACTACGTGGTCTTAAAGGTCTCTTCCAACCCAAACTGTTCCATGATTCTATGATATGATTCTGTTGCCCTCATAATAACCAATAGTTGTCCTTTTACACATGCCAAACTGGTATATATTACCTCAGTCTATTAGGTAGAAATCTTTTAGACCTTCTGAAGTACATTTGCTCTTGAGCCTATTATCTTTACCTTCTGCCCCAAAGAGTGAAAGGGGAGAGAGGTACAGAAACAGTGAAAAGAAAATAGCAGTAAAAAGAAAATAGCAGGAGACGTTCTACATGTAGCACGTGGAGCAGAGTCAAGATAAGAACCCTTCTTTAAAACAGAGAACACGTAGTATGTCCGCTAAAAAAAAAAAAAAAAGAAAGCAAACAAAACAAACAAAAAAACCCACACCGATTATTTTATTTATTTATTTCTTGTTTTTAAGTGCACTGTTGAAAGAAATCTCATGTTTTCCCAGCAGCCATATGGTGTTGCTGGAAAGCCATCAGCTGATCAACTTAATAGTCACATCAGTGGCATTCCAGCATATGTGTCTTTGTCTCACAGTTGCTTAGTCAGATGGCAGTTTATTTTTATCCAAAATTCATCGCCAGATGGGATAAAGGGGCTCATCTGACTGACAGGAAAGCTTACATTTTTCCAGTCATTCTTTTAGTAAGGGGAAACCTTGCAGTACACCCTTTCCCAAACAGAAAGCTGACAGAAGATAAGGCTCTTAAATAAAAGGATCAGCTCTCTTTACTCAGAATCCACACAGGAATGGAAGACCATCTGTTCTCCTGATTGTTCTTAAAAGATAAGCAAAAATTGCAGTGAAGTTTGACCAACTTTTCTCCTTTATTCTTTTTAAAGGGCTCTTCTGTTGGCATCGCCACTGTTGGTTTTCCAGACAGCTTTTAGTTTTGTCACTTGTAAGCTTGCTGTGAGCTGACATCATGGTTAATGAGATGCAAGGTGATGTACCTATGTATCTAGTTGACAAAAATTAATTGTAGAGAATTTTCTAGATCTAAAATAGAGGAGAGGCAGCTCACGAAGCAAAATATCCCATAAATCTTTATTTATCTTTCACAGTTAGAGCTTGAATTATTTCTCTGCTCTGTGTTTACTGTTGGCTAGATTCATTGAGATTTCAGTTGTACGAGCTTTGTGGTTATTTGTGCTCTTCAGCAACCAGATGAGGCACCATTGTTATGCCTGTCTAATTGCTTGAGGAGCAAAATTAATAGATCAGAAAACAGGCGTGCAGGTCTGAATTGGTTGTCCTGTCACAAATGCTTGGAAATGGGTACTCTTGTTGATTGTAGTGGTGCAGAAACAGGTACAGCCTGTTTGAGCAACTCAGTGACTTGCTCAAGATAACGCAGAAAGCCTGTGACAGAGCTTGGGCTATATCCCAAACCTACTCATCTTACTTACAAAACTGTTTGGTTTTTTGTCTTTTTTTAAGGGTTTTGGTTTATTTGATGTTTTTTTTTTTGTTGTTGTTGTTTTTGTTTTTTTTTAAGGTCAAAAAATTCTCAAATCTAAGTGTGCAAGACCTGAGGTAACTTCAGAATGTGAGAAGTGTGTGTGTGTGTGTGTGTTACCTATAGCTGGGAAAGGGATGTAGTTCCCCATGTTGTTACAAAGTTAAATTTAAATTCTTCCTTCTCTGTGGGTTTTTTAAGATGTTTATTGTTGATGATGCGGAGTTGGTGGTTTTGTGTGTATGTTTGTTTAAGTTAGCAGTAACTCATAAGTTCTCATTTTTTGAATTTCCATTAGAGTACGTAGCTGGGAATGCCATTTATGTCTGTTTGCAGGGTTGGAGTGAGGAAACATGACTGAGAGGTGTTCAAAGAGCTGATTGGAAGGGGAATGGGAATACTGCCGCAGTCAGCTATGGGCAAGAGCCTTCCACCAGAGCAGTGCGGGCAGTGGGACACCAAAGGCTGGTGGCATCACCATCAGGGGGTGGAGGTGCCAGGAAGGAGGAAAATGCAAGAGCAGGTCTTGGAAACATAGTTATGGAAACAAGTATAGAAACTTGGAAACAACTTATTACAGAGAGAATTCTGATTTTTACACATGGTGAAGCCAATTTCATAAAAGTGTTTCTGTACACAAAGGCTCATCCATATTGTGTTTGCATAGATGTCTAAGGAATAGCAGCAAGAATTGCCAAATGCAGGTGGGGACAAATGAGAAAGGCTAAAGGAGTATATTAGTTCTGTGCAGTCAGCTGCATTGGAAGTGCAAATGAGGACAAGAATGAAGTACGCATGCTCATGTCACAAGGCTCAACTGCCAAATGCCTTCATGCGCAGCCATTGCATTGTTCCCTTAGAAGTTAAGTTCAGGTGTCCCTTTTTAGAAAGAAAGGGAGTGTGTGGGTATCAGAATTTTAGCGTTCCAAGTGGGAGTGAGTCTGGGATCTGAGCAATCCCTCCAGTACCACTGCGTGAGTAAATGCAGGAAAACTGCTTCTCATTTGTTGTCCAGTGTTTCTAAGTTCACCATCTGGTCACTGGATCTTGTTAAATGCCTTTGTATGCAAGATGAAGACACCCCCGCTTTCAGACAGCTTCTCTTATTACAGATACACAGCAAGCTGGCCATCTTTCAGCCCTCCTCATCTGTAATTAGCTCAGGCTGTTGAATTTAGGCTGTAATGATGCAATCAAGGAAAGGCAACTAGATGTGAGGGACGACAGAGGAGAATTTGAAGTTGAGACACCTGAGTCTAGACATGAGAAAATTACATCAGATGCTATTCAGTGCACAGGATGTATCCAAGTCCATTTCATGAAGGGAAGATTACATTCTTAATACAAGAAATGTGGTTACAGTGTGAAAGAAGTGGAGAAAATTAAAGGGAAAAAACAGATGAGCTAAAAAAGAAACTGGAAACGGGAAAGTGATCATGAAGGAATGGGGGATATTTTATTAGCTTTCCCCTTCCTTTCTCTGTGAAGGTTTCCTGGTACATATGACTGCAGTGGAGCCTGCAGTTAGGTACCTGGCAGTTGTGTCCCACAGAAAATAAAATCTGCTTTTGAGTTTTGATTTTATTTATTAATTTGTTTTGTCCCCTTCCCCACACATGGAGAGTGAGTTAGAAGAATTAACAGTACACCTAGAGTCTAGGCATGCTTACATCTCTATTTTTCAGTTACTAATGAAAGGGTTATACAGTCTTTCAGGCATTGTTTTCTCTGAGAAGGAGGATGTCCCAGCCTCAAATGTTTGCAAATGGGTGTGCAAAAGTATTTTCCTCCCTATCGTTTTCTCTTTTCTCTGCTGAAATGAGAATTGCATTCAGGAGTCTGATTTCCTCAGATAATCTGAAAGCACAAGGTATTGGTATGTAACATCCAGCCACGACACACAAGCAGCAGAAGTGCCCAACGTAGGAGAAAATACAAAGCAGTGCTTGTAAGTTGGTTTAGCAGCCTGTGAAATTGCACCTTTCTTACTCAAAACTTCCATGGATGTAAATGCTGAATGCTTGAGTGTTCTGTTCTGTCTGTAGCCCCCATCATAGCCTTGGTGACAGCTCTTTTTTTGCAATAGGCAGCTCCACAGACTGAAAGTCTTTCTCTGAAATTGAAGATCCAAAAAGTTAGCACCTGATTGCAAAGTTAAAGGTAGTTTTCCTTGTTTTACTACAAGTAAATCAAGAAATCTGGATCTGGATGTGAAATCTGGCTTTAAACTTGCCCAGAAGAGTATTACTACACCCATAGTTGTTGATGTACTTCCCTGGATGGACTTTGAGGCTTCAAGAGTTCACTGCAGGGGTCTTTGAATTGCATGGTGGAACCACTGATGAGTTCCCATGAATTTTAAGAGCATTTCTTTGAATTTTGGAGCCAGAGAATTTGAAAGTTGTGGTAAGGCTAGGCCATGTCCTCCCTGTGAAATGGAGAGGTTACCACACTGCTTGTAGTCTATGCTCTGCTCTTACGCAGCCTCAGATAAGCCCCATAGCCTATCTTGCCAATCTCTGATATGAGCTGTTTGTGTGGGGATGACACAGAGTCCAAGGCACCTCCAGGAGCTCTACAGTCTGAGTATACCACTTATTAGAGCAGTGCATGCTTGTGGTGATGTTTTATACTCTTCTTCAAGGCAGAATTTATCCCTTAATCTCTTCTTCAGGCATCAGTCTAGTTTCAGCTGGTTTGTAATTGTGTTTTATTGAGTGTCAAGTGGCCAGTAATTTATTTTTTTTTTTAATTTCTGGAAAAGAAGGCTGGATTAGTGCACAGCTGACGAAGAAAAGCCAAGCATTTTGACAAGAGATGAGAAAGTTGTCAGGAATGATGGGGAAGATGTCTGAGAGCAAGGCTCCAATGAAGCAGTCTTCCGTCTGTGTCACAAAACTGTACAAGAATTTCAAGAACAAAAGCTGTAGATTAAAATCTTAAATGGATAAGTGCGAAGCAAATCCTAAAATGAGCTAAGCCTTTCTAACAGACTGAGCCTGACAATGACAGTATCAGTGCACTTCTTGTCCCTTTTTAAATTCTTGAATGAAAGTTTATATATTGCACTGAATTTTGGGACAAACACCTTTTGAAATCTTGCACATTAATTCACATAGAACTTACCATAGATTCATAGAACAGTCAGAGTTGAAATGTGCCCTTAAAGGTGATCTAGTCCAACTCCCTGCAATGAACGGGGACACCTGCAGATAAAGCAGGTTGCTCAGAGTCCCTCCAGCCTGACCTTGAATGATTCCAGGGATGGGGCATCTACCACATCTCTGAGCAACCTGTTTCAGTGCCTCACCATCCTTTTTCCTTATATCCAGTCTAAATCTACTCTCATTTAGTCTGAAAATATTTTCCCTTGTCCTGTCAGAATAGACCCTGATGTAGAATCTGTCCTCTTCTTTGTTACAGCTCCACTTTAGATACTGAAAGGCTGCTCTCAGCACTCCCTGGAGCCTTCTCTTTTCCAGGCTGAACAGCCCCAGCTCTTTCAGCCTGTCCGTGTAGGAGAAGTGCTCCATCCCTTGGATCATTTTTGTGGCCCTCCTCTGGACACACTTCAGCAGGTCCAAATCTCTCCTGTACTGAGGACTCCACATCCAGACACAGTACTCCAGGTGAGGTCTCGCTGACAATAATAACAATGCAAACTGATCTCCCTTGTGCAGGGAAAAATTTGGCCCTGAATATTTAATGATTGAAATAAAGCACCGATATTTTATTTTAGTATGTTTGTATTTAGAAGAACAATGACAAGAGCTTAGCCACGCCTGGGAATGTCTAGAAGATGGATGAACAATTTCCCTGGGAGCCTTGTAGAACAGTGCATCCAGACCAAGGTTGGCTATGCTGTCAGACCAGGGAGCTTGAATGACTGGTGTATGGTGAGAAAAAATATAATCTGAAGGATGATGTTTCTGGTGGATCTTTGGTGTAACAAATCACTCTTAAGTTATTCCTAGCTTTTTCTTATCTAATGTGTGTTAATCATACTCATAAAACAAAGAAGGAATAATAAAAAGACTTTGGCTTGGATTGCCATGCCTTTGATCGGTGTTGTTCAAAGTGCACATGGGGTGATGAAATTAAGAATAACTACTGTTGTGGGGTTTGGGGTTTCTTTTGTGTTTTTGTTTGTTTGTTGTTTTTGGTTTTCTGGTGTTGGGTGTTTTGTTCATTTGATTTTGGTTGTTTTTCCCCATTAAGCTACAAAACAGCAGGTGCAGATTTACTGATGAAACTTAAGAGATTTATCTGATGTGATATGTGCTCCTGGTCATCACCATGACATGTGAGTATCTACATTCAGTCTGGGCCAAAAAAAACTGGTACTTGTTTCAGAATAAAAATAGAGCATCAAAGAAGATGAATTATCTTCTAGCCATTGCAGTCTCCAGTTATTCACAGAAGCTCCCATATGCCACTAGCAAAAATAGGTTGTATTAATCAGCCAGTAAATTTTGCTGTATAAAGAGTGATTTCCCAATAAACTGAGAAGAGGAAACTCAGAGAGTATTTAGTTATCTGCTATTACATTTAAAACCAGTAGTAACTGTCTGCAGTTTTCACATAGTAAAATAAAAATTCTCTGAAGTAATAGGGAGAAATTGAAGCATGGGAGAGAAAACTTGTAAACCAACCAGGAAACTCAAACAATAGTCTTGAATAAGAAAGAGGAAGAATATTCAGATGGGCTCAGTGAGGTGTGGGTGCTGCTTACTTCAGGCTTCCATGTTGAGGCTGATGTGAGGGCTGCTATTTGTGAAATATTTTGCAGTAGTACTCTCATACTAATGATTGGCTAAGAATACAAGCAAAATGAAGCTCTCTGGGAGAGAGAATCTTGTTACTTCCGTGGGAGGGGAAAGAAGTGTGTGGGCAGACAAGATTTCATCTTGAAAATCATAAATCCTTCTGTTCCCTGAAAAGGATCATTATTGGAAATCTGTGTGATCCTGTTTTAGTTCTGTAGTGGGAGGTAGCAGTATACCGCATTCAGTTGTCCTCATTTCTCACACTGTACTTAGGGAGACAGAAGGGTTTTCTGGCCCTCTTTGATCTCTCTACTGAGAAAGGCAACAAGACTTCCAGGTATTGATGGTGGATTTTGTGTGTGTGAGACATCAGCACCTGTTTATTTTCCATGAACTAATAAGTCACCAGATGGTAAAGGTTTTTATCCGTGCTGCTCTATCTGGATTTGTACCAGTAAGTTGTACATGAAAGGTACCATATGGTACTGTTAATCCCTGAAGCATTCATTATTCCTAATGTAATTTTCAACACCTTTCAGTGTTGACATCTCCCTTTCATTACTGTCCGTGCTTATTTATATGGTTAATGTTCAGATGAAGCGTAACTTAGAGTATTTGGTTTGGGTTATTTTATGTGAGTGTTCTGAGGTTCAGTGCCAACTGGAAAATTAATTGTCCTTGGACAGTCAGTTGGGGGCATGTGTAAAATGAGGTGGTTGTGTCATCGCAGTCTGCAGTAGGTAGGAGCTATCAATGGCAGCCTCAGCAAAGAGGCAGACTGCAAATAAGTTTGACAACTTGAGAAGTAGTTTGTGTTCTGGTGGATACTGCCTATTTAATAGTACAAAACCCTGCTTTACTGTGAATGATGGTCATTGCTTGTTTTCACTGCTGGCAAGAAACTACCTGACTAGGCTTAGACTCCTTTGAGGCTCTGGGAGTAAGGCTGATTTGTGATATAGTGCGGATATTAAAGATTGGACCCTGGTGCTTGCTTGGGTGGCTGGCAGTTTTAGAGTTGGAGACTAGCCCATGAACAGCTCTGGACCCATAGGATGTGTTTAGGGTTTAATGGCTGGATGTTCTACAGGATGGTAGGTGTCCACAGGGGTCGGTGTCCTGGTGGCAACACAGTGCCTCTGAATGGGCTGAAGCATGTTTAGTATGACTGCGATGAGGAAACACATAACATGACTGAAACAGCTTCTGTTTCAGTATAGATTTTGCACAGGTATGTGCAAATACTAGTGCTTGAATTTAGGCTGTTTGGCTGAACAGCTGCATCTTCTACAGAATGTTTTACACTATAATAGCATAGCAGTAAACACCATTTATTTATAAAGAAGCAGATCCAGGAGTTTTTCATCTTCCGAAACAACTTGCTGCAGTTTTTTCAGACATGTGCCAATAGCAGAGATGACAGGTTGATTATTTAAAATGATAGGTTTAAGCATTCCAGACTGATTTAGAGAAATAAATTAAGAGGCAAGAAAAACTTATGCAGACACTTTGAATAAGACTGTGTTTCTTCAGTGTTTTTGCAGAAAGGACTGTACTAGCCACTAGTGTCTTCTGTAGAGTGGCCACTCATGGAACCAGTTTGAACAGCAGGCACACAAATCTCTTGGCAGACTCCTGGCACAGAAGGATGAAACAGTCTCTGAGGTTCTATCTGCTCCGGCGATGCTAAAAAACCTCTTTGTTACAAGAAGGGAGTGCAGGGAGTCCTGCTGAGAGGAGTCCCCTGTCAGTAGGGGTGCAGAGGAGTGAGATGCTACCTGCTCCAGTGGGATGACCATCCGTCCCAGGCCAGGAACAGCCAGCCTCTGCTACAATTGCAGCCATCATAGAATCATAGGATCACTCAGGTTGGAAAAGACCTTAAAGATCATCAACTTCAACCATGACCTAACTATCCTGGTTTTCCAGTGCTTTGTCATTGACCAAGGCTTGGGAGCCATCACTTGTGGTGTCCTCTATGATCCCTTTCACAGAACCTCTATCTGTAGACCACTGGTCTGAATCCCACCTAAAGGCATATTCTATTATAGTGTTGACTCTGGTCTGCATGTAACATGGCAAACTTGCTGAGCTGATGGTTGCTTGGCAGGTTGTGATTGCTTCAGGACTTTCTGCTGGTATTGAGGAGAACCACCAATGTCAGTATGGTATTTTGACAGCAGCTGAAGATAAGATTTGGTTAGTTGGAGAAAACTGAAAACCTAGCTTGAGTAGGCTGACATTTCTTCTTGCTTCTTGGGATGAAAAATGAGACTATGGACATGGCTAATCTGGTCACCTTCTGGTGCCATAAACATGGAGGGGGTGCGGTATCTCTGCTCCACATCAACAGCTGTAGGGATGCAGGCTGTCAGCTTTGCCCTTGAACTGGGATACAAGAAAGGGTTTGTACATCCAGCATTTCAAATAATAGCTGTGAGTAAGTCAGTCCTGTATCTTAGTGACATCATTTGCTGTACTGCTTTGGAAAAAAC
>PPHD01027596.1:0-11127 GCA_002909625.1 Bambusicola thoracicus
GGATGAGCCAATAGAAGTCAGTGCACGTGTTGGCTGTGCCAGCCCGGTCACTGCGCGGTGCCGGTGGTATGGCAGCACCCCGACTGGGGCTGGTCACTGGGCCAGCAGGGCTGTGGGGAATGCCCAGAGCAGCAGCTTGCGTTTGCAATGCAGTGCTGGTTGGAGTTGGCCCTGCGTGAGGTTTCTGTGCTGAAAACTAAATTTAGCACTAACCTGCACTGCCTAATTTTAGCATTCTGCTGCTGCATGAGGCTCTGCCTGGAGTTACGCTGCAGCAGTGGCCGGGGCTGTGTGGGGTGTAACAGTGACGGGAGTGTGGCTTTGGGGCTTTCCCTCTCCTGAAGTGTCAAAATGCACACCCTTAGATTACTAATATTGATATGTGCGCTGCTTGTAGCTTCCGTCACCCGGTATTCCCCCACCATGACTGACTAAGCAGTGAGCTGAGCCTGTGCTGCAGCGCTCCGTTTGGGTGCTCGTGTCGGTTTTGCATTGCTTCTGACTTAGCAGCGTGTTCTAACCACGCTTTCGTGCATTGGATGCTGAAGTGGGAGCAGAACTGGGGACTGCAGCTGCTGCAGGGTGGGACACCGGTCTGATAGCATCAGAGCTGAGGGAGCAGCACTGGGACGGCTCCTGCGTGCCATAATCATACTGCAGCCTGCACTTGTGTGGGTACGGATCTGTTCATCTGGAAACCACGTTAGTCAGAGCTGCTGCGGGCTATCCCCTGTGTCTGTTACCTGACCTTCTGGAAGGTAAAAATAATGTCTGAAACGCTCCAAACAGCAGCACTGAGAGCTGGTGGCAGTCATGCAGTTCTATAACAGTGTCCAGATCTGCGTTTGAATGGTGACGGAACAGTTCTTCTAGGAATATAAGGCAGCCGCTAAGCCCACAGTGTTCTTGTTTTTCTTACAGTAATTGTAAATAAATAAAGAGTTATATCAAATGAAAACAAACACGTTGGAATTGTTCTTAGAGTTGATACATCATCTCCACTTAACAAACTGAAGGAAAGGATTCCACTCGCTTATCTCAGACTATGATAACTCTCATCTTGTTTGTTTTTCAAAGGCAAGAGGGAAACCGTACAAGTTTTGAAAACAAAGGCTGCGAGAAATGGTCATTATGGGACAACAGGAAGTATAAAATGAACGTTATAAACTCATTATCTGCCCTCCCCTTCTCTAATTTATTTCAGGTTTATGACTCTGACTGTTGCGACAGCGTTCTTCTGGAGCTGCGAGAGTATCTGCCAAAATACTTCGGTGTCTGGTCACCACCTACTGCACCAAATGGTACCGTTCTAATTTTATCTGTTCATCTCAACTTCCTGGAAAAATCCTCCAGAGCCTGATTTTTGGCAGTTGCAAAGTATGTAGGCTTCTTTCCCTTTGACACCGCATTCCAGTTTGCAGTCCTCTGGCTGGATTTGGTCTTTGGGACCATTCCAGTTGGCAATCCTGTGGCTGGATTTGGTCTTTGGGACCATTCCAGTTGGCAATCCTGTGGCTGGATTTGGTCTTTGGGATCATCCCTGTGGGCTGGGAGTGATGGGGCATGGCTGTTCACATGGCACACATTTCCTAACGAGCTGAACCTGATGCTGTAGCCCTAGAGCTGCTGCTTTGGTCTGGACTGTGCTGGAAGGCTGGGCTGTGTGCCTGTTTGTGTCTGGTGAGGTCACCAGAGCTAGAATCTGACTCTGTGGGGAAGAAAAAGGATGGTCCACAAGGTAAGGCCTTCAAACTGGGATTTGCTGCCATATCTCCTAAGGCATCTCCCATCGCCTTGCCATGTAATAGAAAAACATTGTTTTCAGTAGGTACGCTGCTTAAGAGTGCTCCTGGTTGTGCTGTGTTATTGCTTAGAGTTGAGCAAAGCTCTGCTGGTATTCTTCAAGGAAAGATGAATATTCTCAATGTATATTTAAAATAGCAACATGTTTTTTCTGCTGCTCATTCTTACTCACGCTGGGAAAGCGGAGCTTCAGGAACATACAGAAATGAAGATGCCAGCAAGTCTATTTAAATGCAAACACGCCAAAATTAGAAGCTGTGCTCCTTTACAGTATAACTTTATCTTCTTTTGCTTATGCTGTCCCTGATAGACTTGTTTAGCAAAGACAGCAGGAGGGTGGCATCCAAAGGCACTGTCTGAACTCTGCTACAAGAGGTGCAGTGAGGACTGTGGTAGTACCTAACGTGTTCTTGGCTCAAATTTGCCTTCACGCTTTCATATTTGGCATGAACTCAAGTAGCTTTACCAGAGCTATCTTTTCCCTTCCCTCCTAATTTTATATGTGTTATGGAACTCGCTTAGCGTTCCCTCCAAGTTGCAAATTGAGTTTTCCTACTCACGGTATGATCTTAAAATATTAGAACGTGTGGTCTAGCTGAGCTATGGCAATTCAGCACATCCCTAAGTTGACACTGGGAATCATAGCATCAGTAAGGTTGGAAAAGACCTCTAAGATTATCTAGTCCAACCGTCCACCTATCACCGCTAGGATTAACTAGCACTGTGGGGCTAAGCAGGAACTACTGTGGGTGAGGTGGATTTATTTTCCTAGAGAGACATTGAGGAGGAAATGTGAGGAAGCTATGCTTGAAAATGCAGGTGGGTGGATGGCATTGCCATCTGAATGGGGTTAAGTGCAAATCAGAAACTGGGAAGGGTTACCTCAACCCTTCATGAGCTGAATTTAGGATTTGCTGTCTGGCACAGAGCAAGAGCACGTACCCCAGTATGCAAGAGGGTTCAGCTGCTTAGTTTACTTCTGCTGAACTTCAGTCCTCTCTGCAGAAAAGGCGGAGTGATTCAAAATACTGTATCAATAAAAGCTTGTGAAAGCTCTGTGCTGTTACAGAGAAACGACGTAGCTGGTGCAGTATAGCCAGTGAGAGATGGGTGATACTGTCTCCTGAGGCGGATCTAAAACTGGAGAGAGGCAATTGAATTTCAACTTCGGGTTCAGTGGTGCTGTCAGCATCTGGAATTTGTTTATCAGCAAGTGGAAGAGCTGAGAAGTTGTTATAAAGATACGTAGGAGCACATGAAGCCTCTTATGTCTCCTGCTGAGAGTTCTGCAATTGCTGCGGACTTGTTGCTCCGCTGTGTTCTTTGTAAGCAGCTCCGCTGTGGCTCATTGCGTGCTGGGCTGTAGTTTCTGTTAGTGAAGCTGAGAACAGGGTAGATAAATAGGCAACATCAAACCTTTCTTTTCTCTTGTTGCTGGGAGCAGCAGAGGCTTTCTCCTGCTTGTTCAAATGCTTTGAGAGATGTCTTGTAAATTATGCGGCCAAGTCAGATGCCTGGAGTTACTTTGTCACTTCTGACTCCGGAGACGACTGAATACTTCTGCACGTAACATACTGACGTCTGCAGCGGTTCGTGCCACGCATACTTGCTGAATTCTGGTGGTCTTTTGCTTCATCTCCTTTGGGGCTGTAATAAATTATGTAAATAACATGTCAGACCACATCTTCCTGCCTGTCTGCACTGCAAAATTAGAAGGAGGGGAAGAGAAGCTCTGAGGAATGATTTGTTTAAATGCTTGAAATATATCTTCAGCATTGTCTCCCAAAGCCAAGATACAAAAATCCTTATTATGAATTCTTTTCTCTGCAGGGGATTTTAATTTGACTTATTTTTGGATAGCTCAGAACTTAATTCATTGGTACAAAGCATATCTGCATCAGGGGTTTTTATCCTCTTGTGCAGTAGAATGTTATTTTTCTTGGCGAACACGTGGTTCTCAGAAGCACTCAGGGCTGGTAGTATTCTGCATCACAGTGTAGAAGAACCTGAAGTGCATGAAAAACAGGCAGTTTTGTTTTAAACAAGCGAGGAAGGAGAGCTCTCTGGTTACCTGTGCTCAGCTGCACGCTGGCTATAGACCTTGGGAAAGGTACCTGGGCTCAAATTCTTGAAGAGCAGGTGAGCAGTGAGCTACCTTTACAAGAGGAGTAGCAGCAGTACCCGTGTGTGTCTGAACCTGTGCCCCTGTCCATCTGTCCTTATTTTAGATCATCCTCAGTACTCCACAAGGCGCTGTAGGGCTGTGTCCAAGGCTGTGGTGTACCGCAGTCTTGTGGATTTGGGGTCAGTTGATGGTAGATATCGAATGCAACGCAAACCAGAACCTCACAGAGCCCTCCCTATAGGACA
The DNA here is from genome assembly GCA_002909625.1 of Bambusicola thoracicus. NCBI lineage: Eukaryota > Metazoa > Chordata > Aves > Galliformes > Phasianidae > Bambusicola > Bambusicola thoracicus. The sequence continues at coordinate 4,174 of PPHD01027596.1, forward strand.
ACAAGCTTTTTAAGCGTGGAGGTGTGCACTGAGCAGATGGAACAGAATCCTAACTGTGCTTGCGGCCAGCTAAAGATGAACACTTTAATTGTAATTCCAACAAATGTGTGAGAGAGGAGTCATTTCTGAACAATACGCAGGCTTTTCCCAGTAATTAGTGTTTCCCAGGGTTAGCGTTAGCTCCAAAGTTATTGTAGTGCTTCATTTTTTTTAGAACAGTCATTATTTTTCAGCAGCTGTGAGGGGGATACTCTAGCTTAACAGCTCTGAAATGGAAGGAGGAATAAGTTCAGTATCTTAGGAGATGCTGAGTTGTGGTGCTGTGTGCTTAAAAAGAGGAATATGGGCAAGTGGAGCTGACAACAAACACCCGTGAGATTTTTCCAAGTGCCTTTGGTGGAAGGAGCTCAATGGAAAGACATTTTGCACTACTTTCCATACACCTACTTCAGGATTGATGGAACGGCGTGGAGATCACTTGTGTCGTTTGTGGTAACCTACAGTTGTTAGAGGGTTGTAAGGTTGAATCTGGAGCAGCTCCCAGCATAACCTTTGGAGTCAGAACAGAAGGACTGCAGCCAGTTTGTGAGATGTTTTTGCACCCCCTGCCCCTATCCCATGCTGTATCTCTGGCTCCGTGCTTTGGAGAGCTGAGTCCTGAAAACCTTGCATTTCATTTTGTTGCTGTTCCCTGAATTGATTTAGAGTGATGGCACAAGTATATTGGATCCAGTAATGCAAGTAATAAGCAAAAAGGGCCAGTGTGAAGGATGATGCTTACATGTTTACAACTCTCGTTGTAGCAATGAAGAGATGAGAGGTTGTATGGATACTCCTGCATTTCAGCCCCAAAGCCTGAAAAAAGCTTTGCTGCGATCTGGCTGAGTACGACCTGCACATTAAGACTTGGCGTAGAAGTGTCCAGGTGATACTGTGTGCTCCCTGGCAGGGAGAGTGTTGGTCTCCTGTCCCCTTAGAGAGCATCTACTGAGCAGATGTTGTGTTTGTTTGCAGCCTGTGGCTTCTCCAAGTTAAAGCTGAGTTATTTTGGCCTCTGTATCCCTGTGGTTACAGTTAACAGACCTGTTAGGTGGTTGAGCTGGTCTGTAACTAAGCTATTTGCTGTACGTACACTGATTCTGTAGCACTAAGGACGTGGAAAAGTAAGGTAAGCTTAGGCAGAGAGTACAAGACTGGGTTTTTACAATAGGATATTGATTTAACACCGTTTTTTGAGCATGGTTATGCATTTGAAAACATGCTTAGTGCCATTTATGGACAGAGCAAGTATCTAGGGATTAAAGGGAATCTATTTCTCAGATTGATGAGTGCGTGCTTTGGGGAATTGGGTCGTTTCATCATGATGATAACGGTGTAAAAATTGAAGCCCTAAATAGAACTTATCGGAGTAATAAACGCCAGTTTCGTTTTCTGTCCTTAAGAAGGAGCCTCTGCCTACTGAGTGGAAGCAGAATGTTGTCGGTTCCCTTTTTCTGGACGCCGTCTGGTTTGTTACCTGTCTGTACAGCTGTGAAATGAAGGTGCTCTGTCCCTCTTCACTCCTTACATTTTAACAGCAGGGTTTTTGGCTTTCTTAGGTAGTTCAATTTTGGGTTATTCTAAAGGAACGGGGAAGAATGCAGTCTTCATGTGTACTCAGCTCTCATTAACGCAAACAACGTCAGTAACAAAAAGCTCATGGAATAGGCAGCACTCACAAGGAAAATGGGTATTTCCATAAAGTTTGTGGGTGATAAAAGCTGGCTTTCAGAAGCTGGTATGAAGAAGGAGAAGGGTGTTGGTGCTCTGTCTTCTCTTAGTACATGGGGTGCCCTGGTGAGGGCTGGAGACCCACACAAGCTTTCTGCCTGCGAGTTGAATGCAGTCACTGGAGGAGCTGGCTTTCCTGCTGTGCTTTGACAATCAGTGCCATAAATCATGTTGGAAAATCTCTTACCGGTGTTGGGGAAAAACATAAACCTGTTTGACCAGGTCTTCAGCACTGCTTTAAGTCTTCAGGCGCTCCAGGGGGTGGGGGGTTTTTGGTTCACTACCCCCCCCGGGCACCGAAGGGACCTGGGGAAATGGTGGAGAGGCAGGTAGGGCGTGAGGAGCGTTCTCCTCAATAGGTGTGCTCTGAGGGGAGAGAAAAGAGGGAGGCACTGTCGAATGTTAGTTGTCCTTATTAAAATGACAGAAACAAACAAACCAAACCCAAGCAGCAGATTGAATTCTAGCCTTCTCACACGTAGAAGGAGAACACCACCTCTATTGCGAAAACAGCCGTGCAGTGACTGTATGTGCTTGTTAATGTGATTTAAAATACACTAATGGCTTAATGAAAGGTACTCGTGGGTTTCATCTGGGCAGTAATTTGGATTTGAGTGTTGGGCTAGCACGCTTTAATTACATGATATTTTCTAAACCAGAAGGCATGTAGGATTTAATGCTAACACAGTCTGTGGCTGCCAGCGGCCGTGACTTAGGCTGTGTTCAGAGGCAAGCCCTGACACCACACGAGTCCTTTAACTGTTCTTCCTGCTGCACAGATACTCAGCAGAAGCTATTTTGCTGCTTCTTTTGCTTTGACCCACCGCTAACCCAGGTTTTGTTTTTCCAACAGATATGTATCTGAAACTGGAAGACGTGACCCGTAAATTTAACAAGCCGTGCATAATGGATGTAAAAATAGGGCAGAAAAGTTACGATCCGTACGCTTCAGCAGAGAAGATCCAGCAGCAGGTCAGCAAGTACCCGCTGATGGAGGAGATTGGCTTCCTGGTGCTCGGCATGAGGGTGAGAACTTGCTTTGGTTTCACATTCAGCTCGTGCTCTGGCCTGTTGTCCAACACCAGATACAGCAGCTAGGTTACCTGGCAAGTGACAATACCTGGAGGTCTGTGTAGTTCAAGAGTGATCTGGATGTGTTGGTGGGAGTGGTGTCAAACGTTGTTTGAGGTCTGCTTGAAAACGCTGCTCACGTTCTGCACTGAGCAAAGCATTGCTCCCAAAGAAAACACCTCAGACGTGCGTTTGCTTCAGGAACAGCTGTCAGCAGGAGGTTAGCAGGAGATGGATGAGGCCCCGCAGAGGCCAACTCTGTTACATTCCTCGTGTTTTAGATCTGAAGAATGATGAAGATTCGGTGTTTGTGTCTTGGCTACTCTAAGGCTTCATCATAAACAGAAGCTGTACACAATGTTTATGGATCGGTAACACTGATGTGTTAATGCCAGTAATTAATTTCTGATGCAGTGCATTTGGAGTATTTTTTTTCTGCCTCAGCTGACGCAGAATGACTTTGGTTTGGACATGAGGGTTGTTGCTGCTCTCATGTAGGTGCAGCCAGGGCTTCTCAAGCTCTGCACCAGCAAACAGAAATGGCTGAAGTCGTAGATAAGGCTCTGCATGTCTCAGATAGCAACAGCACCCAGATTGCACCATTGTCTGAAATAATTCTAATATCTCTGTAATGTTTTGTAGCTAATTGCCTAGGCTCCCAGCCGTAACTCTGCCTTGAGATAAGCTTTTACAGCTATAAATTATAGTGGTCATGAGTAGTAATTATGTAAGCCTATGAGAGAGAACGTGGGAGTCGAGTCAAAAACCAGTCCAACAGTTTAGATTGGGAGGAAAGGCTGAAGATTACAGCTTTGGATTTGGCTTGTATCATTACATAACCTTCCTTATCTCATCTGTACAACAGCATGCTTCACGTTCTCTGTGTCTTCACCTAAAATAAATGCTTACATGGACGCTATTTGTGCTTGTAACTATTGTTTGCAACATGGTCGTTTATTGTTATGTCTGTCCCGTTGCTGCAAATTCATTCGATTCCCTAATTAGAACCCTCTTTATAATGATCATTCTCCCAGGCACTGCAGTTTCCCATCCGGTGTTTAACTAGATGAGATTTGTCATGCGAATTTGGACCCAAATTGCATGCTGAAGTCAGTCTCCAAAAAGATTTCAGCAGGTTCCTCCTCCCCTCACACAGCACTTAGCAAAGCCCGTGCTGACAAACGGGGCCTTTTCTTTACTCAGCTTGCCTCCTCCTGGTTGTGGGCTGCTCTCTGCCTGTCTGCTTGCTTGCTTATTGCAAGGTTCAGGCTATGATGTGAAAACCTTCCTGTCCAGGCGCTGTTTGCTCGTCATAGTGTGTGTGCAAGGTAAGGGATGCTGGTGTTTGCTGGACAGAACATGGTGTGGCACAATCCAGAGTGTAGAGAACTTAGTTGTGATCTCTCGATTCAGTATTATCTTTAATATTTGGGGTTACTTATTATGCTTCTATTTCAGAAGAGCTAGAAAGAGAGAGAGCCGGGAAAAATAAAACATAAAACAGAAGTGCAGTTATCTGTGCTTTCTAATGCACGCACCATGAAAACTGTCGTGAAGAAAGATAGAAGCAAAAATGTGTTAGTTTGTTGTTATAGTAATTCCAACACCTTGTGGGGAAACAGAAGCCAAGTGCAGGTGGAGAAAGTCCAAGAAGAATCTCCCTTGCCAGTTAATTACCAGTATTGCTCGACACGCTGCCCATACAGACTCACTGCAACCGATATAGAAAACATTAAGACGGTAACGTGCTGGATTCCAGCTCTGTTTATGCAGCAACCTCAGAGAAGTGGAGCCCAGACGCCGCCCTGTCCTCTCCTGGTGAGGATGTTCAGGAAGCCCCGATCATGCAGGAGCTTTCTTGAAGGTGGTTCTTGGTGGGTCACGTCAGGAGGTTTCTTTGTCTCGCGCTGTGCAGTGAAACTCGTATGAATGCATAGCAAACATGTAACGAGCTGTGGCAGGTGGACAAGAAGTGAGATTTTCCTGTCTAATAGTTTCTTGGCTGCCGCTGAGGTTACAGATTTGAGTTACTTGACTTGTCATCGTTTTGACAGAAATGGGCTAGTGCAGGCAGTCGCAACAACGGGGATACAGAAAAACATTGCTTCAAAGGCAAGTATCCTTTTGGGAAGGGTGAGCAGCAGATGAGCAGCGGTGACGGAGCGGCATGAAACCTAGCAGGTGTGAGCTGCTCAGACCTTCTTTCCTGCTGCTCTCTTTTTTGGGGGTAGGTGAGCATCCAGCAGGGGCTGCTGAAAGCCGACTGCGCTCGGAGCTGTGGGTCCTGTTCTCTGCTTTCAGCACAGGGATGAATGTAGTGGTGTTTCTGCGTGGACTTCCAGGAATGGCTCAGGCAGCCGCTTCCGTGCTGCTGAGAAAAGGCTTTGAGGGGAATGAGGAGGCGACTCTTAGCTTCGTGTGGGGAATACTTTCATCATTACTTAAATATGCTGTCCTTCAGTGCTAATGTCCTGAAGGAAAAAAAACTGCTTAAGAACTTCAGCCGGGCCCTTGGGTAACCGGGGGGTATCTTGACTGCTTGCTTATTCACGAGACAGTTAAATAGGTGCGATGCAGGGTCGGTAGTTGTGCAGAGCAGGAGTTGGGGCTTGTGTTTCCATACTGGGGCTGTGTGGGGCTGGGTGGTCTGAGTGAGCGCCAGGCAGAAAGCTTCTGCCAGAGTTACTGCTGCCAGTAGGAATTGTCTGCGCTCTCATAAACAAGTTAGACTTCGGCGTGACTGGCTGGCACGCTTCTACAGTGGAAATTATTTTGCTTAGAGAGAAAACGTGCCTTTGTGGAAAGCCCTTTTGAATTAAGCTTGTGCTATTCCTGATATGGACAAAGCTGTGCCCGTGTGAGCTGCCTCCCTGACAGGCGAGTAGCAGGCGCCGTGGGTGCTGCCATCCTTCACTTTGTGTAACCACACTCAAACCCCAGGCCCTCATTTCAGATGTGCCTCACGTTGCCGGACCCTCCTGGGCACAACACAGCATTGCTTGCTGTTTTACTGTCGCAGCATACGTTTCTGTAGTTTTAAGATCTGAAAAACACTAGTAGTGGGTTCCTGAGTGTGCTAATGCTGACTGATGCAATGCTTGTAGTGACACTGCTGGGAGCGCGATGGTTTCAGGTCTTAGCATTGATTTGCAAGGCACGGACCACGCAAAACACTTCCTGCTATAAATAGGTCGATTTGGTTTTTTTTGCCAATGTGATGGTGTTTTTCTGATGCCAGAAAATACAGAAGTTGTAGCTTAAAACCCCAAGGTGTGCAGCAGAGCAGGGCACTAGAGGGCAGTACTGACTTCTCTAAGTAGCTGTACAGCTACCGGGGGATGGATTGGGGCCAGAAAGTGTCACCTGTCTGTGAAAACCGTGGTTGCTCAGAAGTCTTGCCTTTTTGTTCCCTGCAGGTTTACCACGTCTCTTCCGACAGCTACGAGACGCAAAACCAGCACTATGGGAGGAGCTTGACGAAGGAAACAGTGAAGGACGGTAAGGGGGTGTGTGTACCAGGATTTAGTACTCTTGGCTATTTATTGCTGTGATTTTACAACTATTTGTAAAAGTAGTCTGTGTGCCCTCATGGTAAAAATATCATTCCTTCCTCCACCAGATGGGTCTAAAGCTGTCTCCTCAATCATTTGCGCTACCCGCTGACCCTAAGTTAAGTTGGCAGTTGGCTGTAACAGCAGTGTGTCTTAAAGGAATTTCCTCATCATGTGTCTTTTACTACTAATAAGGGAGTAATTGTGGTAGAATAGAATTTCCTTGCAGGTTTGATACTGTAATGAGAGACGAATCCCTTAGAGTCATTCATGTTTTTCATCTGCATAGTATTATCTGTGATTGTATTCTGTGAATAAATGCTGTCTTTTATATTAAAAATAGATCTTTCTCTGACCTCCTCAGTCAGAATATCCTCGCTTTGCTCGAGACTAACAGTAAATAAAAATGCTGCCCTCATATGGCTGTTTGCTGATAAATATTTCCAGCTAGTCATTAACTGGCATCTGTTTGTCTGTCCCCACCCAGGGACAGAAGGACAGATAGGCAAGCCCTTAGAGCTGGTACTAACTTGTCAGCTCTGCCACTCACAGTAATAGAGCT
>PPHD01027597.1:0-11127 GCA_002909625.1 Bambusicola thoracicus
GTATTCAAGTTTAATACAATCAGGATCTAATTTTAGATCAACCTCATTGTGGTCTGTAGGTTTACATATAATTCTGTGTAGCGCTATGAATTTCCTTCCTGTGCTGTTGTGTTGCAATGCAATGTTTCAGGCAAGTAAGGACCAACATACCTTTTTTGATGGCCAAAGATACAAAGTTACTAAGGATAAGATTGACTGTAATTGAGTATACACTTTAAAATTCCTGCCTTCTGAGGTTGTCAGTCACTGAAATTGCTGGCTTATAGGGAAGCATTTCAGTTCATTGATTGCATGTGCTCTGCCGCTCAATAAAAATCAGCCATCTCATTCAGTGAGGCTGTGGTCACTAAGTCCAGGAATTTGAAATCTTTGTTTAGTTGATCTTTTTGACCGATTCCTTAAGAAAATAGGTCTAGACTGTTACGTCTTTGTTGTGCCTGTCATATTGTCCCTTATATCTGTCATATTGTCCTTATTAGTTCTTTTACCTATTTCAGCTGAGTTTGTAAGAGCAGTAGATGGTCTTCAAATATTCTGTGAACTGAGATAGAGGAGAGACTGCTAGTTTACAGCAATTAAAAGAAGTTTGATCAGTGACTAAGTCCGTGATTATTAAAGCAAACACACAAATGAGTGTATTTCTAGTTACTTATAAACCATCTTTGAGGAGAACATCTATGAACCAAACCTCCTACTGTGCCTCAGGTGATCTGACCACAATACACACATCTGTAAACAATCAAGCTCCCTTTGTTTCACGGAATGCTTTTATTTTGTAAGTTTGGAATTAAATTTGCTGATATTTTCTAGCTGATAACCATGTAAATTATTTTTACGTTGTGCTACTTGCAGAAGAGAAGGTGAATTGTCCCCACTACATATATTTTAATGGCATGAGGAGTCTTAGCAACTGTTGTCGTGTATAAATTGTATAAATATGTAGTCTACATTCGGAAATTCATTGTGTATCTTGTTTTTCTTTTTTGTGAATTTTCACCTTCAGTGTTTATTGTTGAAATACTATTATTGCTAAAATGCTGCAGGACTTTTAAAATAATTATACTATTGTTTTTTTGTTTGATTATTTTGGTTTCATAGATACACCATGTATAGAGGCAAATAATAGAAGCAAGTATTAGCTTCCTTTAATTTGGCTGTGGGTTTTGCAGGCCTGAATGTCTCCTTATGACTGTCTCATGTGTGTACTAAACCTGCAGGTAGTAATATTGTATGTTGGTTGTACATTGGCCTTGACTTAGGCACGAAAGCTTGAGTTATTATAGCCATAAAGCTATTTTGGAAGATAGTTTTGAAACATCACAACCTTCCAGTAGACATTAATAATTTATATTTTCCAGCACAAATCGTTTTATTGACTCCCTGGTGAAAAGAGGTACACTTAAACATCCTTTTATTAATTTTGGCTAAGCTTTGGATGAAGTCGTGGTTATCTGCTCATGCCATGGAGGTGATATTCATTTGTTTGGTGGTAGTTGAGTATTACCTCCTCCTGAGCAAAATTGTTTTTGTTTACAGGGCCTGTTTCATTCATTGTCCCTCAAATATTCCTGCTAGAGAAAACAATAGTTTTTCTGGTATTTTTGAGCTATTGTTTCGTTTCCAACTGCTTTTTTTTTTTTTTTTTTTTTTTGTTCAGCCTACTGTTAGAAATAGATGACTGAATAATCTCTTCAAGAAGTGCCTTGAGCTACTGTAGACAATAACCTGTCACCACGTTACTGCTAATAGCTGTACCAAATATTTATTTGGTGTTGAGAAATGTGCACAGCCCTGTGAGGATATTAGAGAGTTGGGTTAATAATGTTCTTTCTGTTTAACATCTAGTATAAAAATAAAAACAAGATGTTAAGAGGGTGATTTGGTTGCTTTTAAGCTATCAGATATATTAAAAAAACAACAACAGTAACAACAAAAACCCAACAACACAATAAGTTTTAAATGACTTGTTAGTGAGGTTGGAAAGATGTGATCCAACTGTTAGAGCTCTGCACCAGATTCTGTGTTCTCCCTCAGAGAAAACTTAGAGGCTGCTGGAGTCCCGGGTCTGTATCTGGGCTTTTATGGACACAGGGAAAGGTATTGCTGTGGCTGTCACAAGGCAAAAGCATGGAGTTGGTCAAAATGATCTGCCAAAGTGGAATTTGAATGCTGAGTTAAGAAAAGGGAAGTTGATACAGTCTCCATGAGGAAACATGCTGAGCAGGCCTATTGTATAACAAACTGCAGCACTACTAAAACGCAAATGGCTGCTGGCTGTGCACAGGCAGCTCTTCAGTATCTCAGGATTTGGCACATAATAAACTAAGACTATTGTTCATGCTACCTATGCTATGAATTCTTATATACAATATTTGGTAAGGCATATTGAACATCCACATTAAATGTGTATACGTAATTACATTTTTTCAGGTTGTGGCAAAGGGAAACCAATGTTAGAACAGCAAAAGAATCTGCAGAGGCAAACAGTGAATAACTGGGAAATAGTATAATTTTTGCACTCATATGACCCTTTGCTGTGTATTTTTGTATCCAAAACAGCGTGTATTTACACTTCAGAGGCGTATATTGAAGCTCAGAATACATTTTGTACCACACTGACTGTATTAGGACAGTGTTCTGCTTGGCAAATCAGTTCTGCTGAAAAGCAGTGGGGTGCTGGTACAGCTCTGCTTTTGTTTATGGTGGCTTGTTCAAAGGGGGCTAAGCGGGTGCATAACCTTAACTACATTTCAAATGCATAGCAAAATGCATAGTTGCAGCATGATAATGGCCAGCTTTGAGGCTTGCTTGTATTTCTTTATATTTGCTTTGTTTACCATCACCTTTGTAACTGGCCTTCAGTCATCATGATGGCGCACGGCTTTGCTGTTTGATTAAAAAGCAAAGAAAATTTGAAACTCTGCATTTCTGAATCAGCTTCCAGTTCCTGTAGGATTTTTTTTAAATAATTTAAGCTTTCAACTCCTTCTCATCTTTTTTTGCTCTCTACAATTTCAGTTCTTTCCCTCAGAGTTCTAGGCATGACAGCACTCCTTCCACTGTAGTTGCAAGATTTTGTTTGTATTACTTTTTAAAGTTTGTTTGTAGAAGTAATAAAGAACCAGAAGTAAGTCTTAGAATAAGTAGGCCTCAGTAACCATGACCATGTGTATCCTGGCATGTTTGTGATATCAGAGAATCATTGCACAAATGCTTTTCTTGTTCTGTTTTCACTTATAAAATATTTTTGTCAAGTATAAACGTATATGAAGGTATGTATGAAACTTGCAAAGGAGTTGAAAGAAAATGGGCAAAAACTGAGAAAAAAAGGAAGCTCTTTGTGTGAGTTTGCAGAACATATTTAGAGGTGAGAATAGCCAGCTTAATTGATTCCTGCCAGAGGCAGTGTGAATTCATATCTTTATCCTTGACTTGACTTTTAGCCTGTATTTACTTGGTCATTTAAGTTGTTGCAATTGTTTCTTATTGACTATCTCCTTTAGTAGGGTCCTTGTTGCCGCTTCATTCCCTCCCCACGTGAAATCCTAATGGCTGGAAATACCTCTGAAAGAAAGCGTGTAGGCTACAACTGAATATACTGACACTCTGAATCAGTGTGTTCGTGCTTTCTCAAGTATGAGGGATGCTCCGAAAGTACTGCCCTCCTGTTTTATATGTCGGCCCACAATGCCAGAGGTGAATGTTGATGGTATGGTGGTAGAAGTTGAACCTTCTGAAAAGTGTTCCATTCCATGATGTTGTCATGCAACAGATGGCAGCAGAGGGACAGTCTGACACAATGGCATCTGACATAGGAGTGCATGAGAAGCGAAGATTTTATTGCTCTGTATGAAAAAAATTGTACCCATTGACATTCATAGGCCCTTGCTGAACGTTTATGGAGAGCAAACAGTGGATGTGAGTGCAGCGAGGCGGAGGGTGGTTTGTTTCAGCAGTGGCAACAGTGACAGTGGATCACCTCCACTGCTGCAGGTTTTGACAAGTGTAGTGTGCAGGCTCTTGTTTATTGTGGGTGAAAATACACAGCTAATGGTGGTGACTGTTGAAAAGCAGTGTTGTGTAGCTGAGAATTTGCTCTATCAAATAGCGCTGCTGTGCTCTTTGTACTTGTAATTTCCACGGAAATGATTAGGAGTCATTACTTTTGGAGTGACCTACGTAAATCTGGCATTGCTATGGAAGATACATTTCCTGACTAAATTCTCAAATTGCTATCCAGATTACATATTAACTGTAATATGTAAAGTCAATGTTTTAAATACCTAATTGAGAGTGTTAAGAGAGCTGAGTTGATTTTAAGGTGGACAGAAGACAAATTAATGGAATACAGTTTCCTTTTATTGAACAGAAGAGAGGATCAGAAATAGAATTATGAAATGAACGGACCAAGCTATCATTCTTCCAGAGATCCTTTATTTAATACATCTGCTTTGTTTTTCAAATATTTCCTTTAAGAATCTTTTGGAATTTGTCAGACTCCTATTGTGTTTAAAGACAAGGTGCAATTACACTGCCAGGTGAGGTGCTTTACTGATACTGGGGTTTGGAAACATGATGTAGGAGGAGCTTGTGTTCCACAGTAGTGTCAGGATGGCTGTAAAATACCTTGGCTTTGAGCAGAGGTACATTTTGTTACATGGTAAGAATCGACTTTGAGTTTTGAGGACCAAACATCTTTTGGTAAGGTTTCAGGATTAGTCCCTAACTCATGTTGTCATAATGAAGTACTTGAGCATGGACCCCAACTCAGCTGTTCATCTGAGATCTGTGTGCTCTGCAGCCACAGTCCAGATCCCTGACCTGAATGCTGGTACATTAACCTATCCTTTCAAGAATGGAGCCTAGGTTACTCTTCCTCATACTTCAGTTTTCTTTTGAAAATCTGCAGCTGAATTGGTGTCCCATCTTTTGCCAAGCAGTTTAACAGTTAAATTGCTCCCCAGGACAGTGGAGCTGTTGTTCAGGAATTGCTGCCTCTGAGCTATAGCTTAGAGGAGAGTCTCAGTCCTCTGTTTAGATGGAGTCTGTTGCACAGCGTAGAAGATAATGCCAAGATTCATAGGCCACAGAATGTGCACAGTTGGCTTGCAAGTGTTGTGTTCTATCAAACAGCCCGCAGATATGTAAGCAATCACCAATGGGATTGGGCCCATCCTAACCTTTCTGTCCCTTTTTCCTTTTAGACGTGTGTTACAAGCATGTTCCACTTTCTGTTTGCTCTCAGACACCTTGCTTGGAAGAACACCAAGTTTTGAGCTCCCAGAGAGACCTGGATGTGAGTTACTCAGACATCTCAAACCTTTGTAAACTTCTGGGTGTGTGCAGAAGCAGCCTTTATGCTAGGGGAGCTTGGAAGTGAAGAAAATGAGACGCTGAAAAAGCTTAGATCTCTTTGAAGGGATGTGTGCAGAGTCTTTCAGGAAAGCACATTTGATTTAAGGACTGCACAGTTGAAGACAAGGGCATTGGAGTGGGTTAACACTCCAGGGGTTCTTAGCTGGAAGCCACTGTTACTGCAGACAGTAATCAACTATTTCTGTGTCCCTGTGCTATTACAAGGAGTAGAATGAGCGCATGCAACTGCGATTAGTTGAGGCTGTACTGTGTTTGTAGGTTCCACAACAACCCCTCTTGCTCTTGTTTTCTGGCCCTAGGGAATGTGGAACGAGTTTGCAGAGCAGAATCAGGAAGGGCCCAGGGCTCCCTGTGTGTTACCATAGGAGCTGGATGCTTACTGTTGGGAACCTGTTCCTTGTTATGGGAATCATTAACTCAGAACTCTGAAGAACCTGTTTGAATAGTAACTGAGTGTACAGATGCCTTCAGATCTGAACAATTTTCTGCTCGCTTTCTCTGCCTTGTTCTGGGCGATGAACGCTTTGGATACCACATTGAAAGTAGAAAAGTGTCAGCAGGAGACTGTGCTGCTTTGGGGAATTTTCCAAGGGCAAAATCATAGCATACTGAAGGTTGGCATGCACCTCTAGAAGTCAAATAGTCCTACAGCTCTGCACAAGATGGGACACCCAGAGCAGGGTGCCAGACGGCTTGTGGGGATCTCCCCCGAGGCGACTCCACAACTACTCTCAGCCGCTGTACCAGCACAGTAAAGAAGTGCTTCCTGATGCTTAGACAGAATGGCTGAGAATGCAGTTACACAGCTATGAGGTTGCAAACGTAGGTGATAACACAATTTCAGGCAACTGTGGTTGCCTAGCTTTGGGCTGAGGAACTTGATATTGCAGTTCTGTTTGTGTCTCCATCTCTGTTGCTCCCTCCACCTCCTCTCAGGCCCTCGCCAAGCATATGTCCTAACTCCATACACATCACTGGAGGCCACTGCACCTCCATTGTAATAGCCACTATTGAGGATTGGAGTGTACACATAAATATTGCTATTAAAATGCAACATCAGTGACTCCTCTTCAGTTATTTCCGCGTTGTGGGAAGTTCCTGTATGTGTGGCGCTCTCTCTTCTACAGCGTACTTCTAGACACGGCTGTATTTCTGCTGCTCTTTACTGTCCAAAATATTGTAAAGGCTGAAAGTGCTGTAATTTTGAATGGACTGTGGCTGTAGTTTTGGGAGATTTGTTTTGTTGATCTTTTTTCCCAATAAACCAATATGAAACTTGTTGCCTCAGGAGAGCAAGTCAAATGAATTTATAAGAGGCTGTGCACTGTAATATAGCAACATTTCAGCCTTATGCTTAGGGGAAATTGACTGCAAGGATGGGGAAGCAGAGCCATGTATCTTGCAGTGAGTTGTGGCTAGATTTCTCATTCCATTGCTTTCCATTGAAGCATTAAATACTGCTGCTGGAGACAGGATATTAAGCCTACTGCAATCGTGTATGTGCTTCTCACAGCTTTTACTTCATAAGAGGTGAATGATCTCCTTTATAATAAAACTTCTGTTCTAGGCCTTAATTAAACAACATAATGAAAATTTTGTATAATGTCTCTGTAATTTCTAATTTGGGCTTACAAAGGCAAGTTTGAACTTCCCCAGAACTCTATCCTGCTGTGCTTAGGAGCTGGCAGACAATGGGAAATGCTTTGTCAGCAAAGCAAAGCAAATAATTAGAACTTTCTGTTGCACTGAGGTGCAGCCTTGCTATGCTTGCAGTCTCCTTCCTAGGATTTCCTGCAGACAGATCTGTGTTTGCTGACTTATCATTTTTGAATTAAGTCTTTCAGACTTCCCATGGCTGGATGAGCCCATCAATCTATTTTTCATAGTTGTTGGCTTCCTACAGCCACCTTTGTCCTGCTCTAGCTTCACATCAGGCCAAAAGCTGGTTGCAGACCTCTGACATACTGTCTTTGCTTATTCACACCAGGAAACTGTGGTATGAGGGCTTGGAGAGAGCAGTGGACTATGTAGGAGACATTTGAACTATGTGGCTCTTGATGGATTTTGAGATTGAGCAAAGATACTTGGGGATCTACCAAAGTGCTGCACTTACAGGGTCAGAATGTAGCAGCTGCATCCGTGTGCCTGCCTCTGTGCTATTGAAAAAGACAAAAAGGTACGAGGCTGAGGACAGCATTCTTTGGCTTCTGATGCAGGCAGCAGGGCATGGCTTTTGGGCACATTATTGGCGAGGCTGTTGGCCCTCTGCCAGAGCTCAGGGCCTCACTCAGTCTGCCTGCAAGCTTCCCTGGCTCTGCTGCAGCTGGCAGCATCCAGGGGAGCTCAGTGCCTGGCCAGTATTGTGTAGCCTGCTGTAGGCAGTGTGGCCAGTTCTGAAGTCTGTGCCTTGACCTTGTCTGGCTAGCAGCCATTTAGCCTGACATACGTTAGCTTCCTGCAGCTTGCTTTTTCTTTTTTTTTTTTAACAGTCAAAGAAGAGTTGGTTGGAAGGGAGCTGTGGGTGGTGTCTTCTGGGTTTTGTGCCCCACTCGGTGACTCTAGGGTATCACCAGTCCTCAACAAGCTTTTTTGCCTGGCTGAGTGTTAGCACTGCTCAGCTCTGCAGTGTTACAGGAGCCATGGAGCAGGCGCGTGTCCTCTGAGCGAGCTCAGCTGCCCTTCTGCTCTTGGCTGGCTAGGGGTCCGCTTCCTCCTTCATTATCTGCGTTCATTTTAAATTTCTACCTTTGGTGCTAAATTTCTGCTGGAACACTTAGCCTTATCATCTTTCCTTGCAACCTCAGGAGCTTATTAGGCATCTCATTTCTTGGAGTGGGGAGGAGAGAGGTCGGGAAGCAATTAGTGTTTCTGACTGGAGAGGGGAATTTCTGAATTCCAAGGGTTTCTAAATTGATATGCGGTCTTTGTGACTTCATTGCCTTACGTCTGTCTGTATTATTGAAATTATCAGAGAATACTTATAATTCCTTACAGGTATGATGTCAGCACTAGCTACATTACATATGTTTGGCAGCGGGAACTGTAACGTAACGTTCTTATTTAATTTCATCTCTGATGGTGAATGTTCCTTCCTTCCTTCCAAGTGAGGGTGTTTGAAGAGAAACTCCAAATTTTTGTTTGTTTGAAGTGTACATCGTAACCTTTGCTGGAGCTCATGTCTATAGAAATCAAGGCTGCTAAGCACCCTGCAGCTGATGCACAATATTGGGCTGTTGCAGTCATGGTTCTCACTGGCCTGTAGAAAGTCTGCATTTAAAATTAAATTGTTGTGCTTTTCATGAAAAGGGGTAACTTGAAAATGATAGAAATAGCCCCTGAAAAGCAGTCTGCTGCGTGGTGTTCTAACAACATATCCATCTCCATAGGTAGCAAGTTAGAACAGAATGTATGAGTGTTTTTTTTTGTTTTTTTTTTCCATGTGGCTTCACTGTCTCCTAATTAATTATATCTAATCACATACTAAATGGCTATTTAAGATGAGATGTGGCAGCTTATTGGTACTTCTAAATAAAAGTGACTCTGGAGAGTACGACTGAATATTCTGCACTTGAATGTTTCCATACTCTATTATCTCTGTTCCTGTTACAGGTGCATGTGACAGCATTGCAGCAATGAGCGGAATTTTGAAGAGGAAGTTTGAAGAAGTTGATGGCTCCTCACCTTGCTCCTCTGTACGGGAATCAGACGATGACATTTCTAGCAGTGAAAGCGCTGACAGCGGTGATAGTGTCAATCCATCCACTTCGAATCACTTTACCCGTAAGTACTGATGTTCTGTGTCTAAAGAATTCTTTCTGTTCCTCAAAGTAAAATTAGGTGCTATAGTTTGATAGAGATGATGATTTAAAATTGATCAGATGACGAAATTCACTTTCAGAGAGCTTGTGACTTGCTCAGAATGACTTAGCAGACTTGTACCCTTTTGCCTTCACGTTACCTGTGTGCAGCTATTTGTGCTTGTAAAAATGTGAAGTCGCTTGGAAGGCCCTAACTGTTTGCTGTTTGAATTATGTGACTGTTCATAGCAAATACTGGGAATTGTGCTTACAGTGTTTCAGGTGGGTGCTGTACAGAAGATACTGTAGGTAAGTTTAGTAATTTTCCTTGGACAGCTGTCAGCTATCTGCAGTATTGTATTGGCAAGAGATCTCCTCCACGGTAGATAACACACTACTTTTTTGTTGTTGTTTGGTTGGGGTTGGTTTTGTTGTTGTTGTTGTTGTTTTTTTTTTGAATGGAGGAACATAGTGTGTTAGACAAAGAGGCATCCGTTATTGCAGTAGTTTCTGTTCTTCACTAAGAGGAGGACATCTGTACTCGGCAATTCTTTTGTGCTCAGATAAACGTTTGTTCTTAAGTTAGCAAAGCTACATAGGCTATGTGGGCAGCATATATACATATATACATATATGGCAATTTATGTTTTGTATTTGTAGTTTATAATGCATGTTGCAGGTGGCTTTGCTGTTTTGATGGTGAGCTGTATGTTTTAAAAAGCTAGGGTTTTCGTCCTTCACCTTTGCTATGTATAGATCTGTCTACTGGAACTCGTGGCCATAAAGCTGTTGTTTCTTAGAACTGTGGCTAAGGAATAGATGAGGCGCCTTGTCACCACACATGCACAATGTGATCCTTCCAACTGTGTGGTTTAGCTTCTGCCCAGAAGTCATGTTTGTACCGTGTGATATGAAGGCTCCTACAATTGGTTTCTTTGCCTAATGCTGCAGTGCAGTTTGAGCTAGGGGCTGGGTGTGACCATCCAAATTCTCTGTTCTGTTACAGAGTACTCCTCTACAAAGGGTTATGCAGGTGCAACTTTTCTAAGGTGTTTACGTGTAAAACTCTTGATGAAGTGTATTATATTTAAGACTCAGTATTAGTGGGAGACTTTATATTATGGAAATGCTGTAAAGGAGTAAGTGACCCAGTAAATCCTGTTAGTAGTACTAGGAAACAGTTTGATGGTAATATTCTCTACATGCTGATCTTTTAACTTTTGCATCTATTAAAAGACTTAAATGATTATTCATCACGGACTGAAAGCAGCCCTTGTACATCAGTCATTGCCACCCACATAGAAGACAGCAATTTTATTGTGAATGCGCAAAGAAAGCTGGCAATTCAGAGGAGAAACTTGAGAGATGTTGTAATACATGCATATAACAGTGAGCTTTGTTTATAATTGACACAGCAAATGATCCAATTTCTGAGTAAAACCTTTGGGGGAAAATACAATATTTCCGAGTGTTACGATTAGAGGTCCATGTGTATGTATCAGCTTGCAGTGTCTTCCTTCCAGCCTGTTTTCAGATGAGTAAATCCAAAGCGCCATCATCCATCCTTTACTGACTGGCAATGTGAGTTCTGTGAGTATCACAGATAGCGACCTATAGTCAACATCAAAATCTACATGTTACGTCTGTAACTCAGCTTTTAAAAGCCCTCATGTGGCCCTCTAAATCTTATTTTTCTTTTGTAATTGGCCTGACAAAAAGATAATTTTTGAATCACTTGTAGTTACAGCTTTGTTGATGCATCAGTGAACAGGCAGGTGGTTTATAAAGCTATCTGCAATCACTGATACATCTCAGTATTTATACGGCACTTAAAACATTACCTGTTAGCTCAGATAAACAAGAATGTTTCAGCTGTCCTGCTCCATTAGCCTTAAGTTCAGCCTCTCAGCTACACAAGGCATACAGCTGCTGTGGATCATTCAGATGAGGCAGA
>PPHD01027598.1:0-11126 GCA_002909625.1 Bambusicola thoracicus
GGACCCCGTTGCGCCGCGGTCGGCCTCCGGCCGCGGTCGAAGCCGCCCCGGTCCCCCCCGCCGGCAGCGCGAGGCGGCTCCGAGGGCGAACGCAGCTTTACGGAGGGAACGGCCGACGGCCGCGGGGCGTCCGGAGCGATCTGAGGGCCGGGAGGGGACAGAGCGGCCGCAGCCCGAGCGGGGCGGGGCGGTTGGAGAGGGAACGCGGCTCCGCCCCCATCTTAAACGGGCACGGAAAGCCCTCCGTGCGCGGTGCGCCCCGCGGCTCTTCACGTGGCCGCTCTTCGGCGGTCGCGCGCCGCGCTGCCGCGTGCGCTGCTTTTGAAGCGTCGCTTTCGGCTCGCGGGACGGTAACGGTGGAAGGTCAGCCGTGTCCCGAAAGGAGTCACGAAGCCGCCGCCCGCCCCGCCCCCACCCCGCGCCGACGCTCGGACGGAGCGCCCAAACCCGGAGCTGCAGACGCGGCCGCCCCCCTCGGCAGCAATGAGGGCCCTCTGGCGGCCCCCCGCACCGCTCCGAGTGAGGGCAGGCGCCGCACTGCCGCAATTCTAAGATAAACACATGGAAGTTAACATCAAAACCAGGGAAATCACACACAAGATAGGAATTAAGGTTAAATTTATGGGGCCTTAAGTACTACTGTGCAGGAGAAACCCCTCCGAAGGATTCCTTTACCCAAACGTTCTTCTGCGTTCATTACTAGGGAAGGTTCCCAGCCACAGACACTGATTTAACGTTAACAAACAGCACAGAAAGCCAGATGCGGTTATACGACTCATTAACATCCCTCAAAAAGCCACCAAGATTGAATTAATTTCGCCTTACTGGAATGAACGCAGCATCAGATGCACTTTTACGCTTAAATAGAACTTTTTTATTCAACCGAATCCAAAACGATCCCAAAACCTCCTCGGGATCACAGATGTTGTTCTGTTCAAAGTCCCTTACGGATTGCTGAGGAAAAAACCCTTATCTTGAAATTTGTATCTAAAAACGAATTTGTTGGGGGGGAAAAGCGAGGAGCCTTTTCTGAGAGGCCCTTATCTGCATTTCCAAAGAAAAATGGAATTGTGAGGGAAAAATGCTGTTTTTCCAAGTTACATCAATTCTTCACTCGGCGTCACAATAACAAAGCGTGACTCCCAGGTGGCCCACGGTGTGGGGACGGCAGCCGCAGGACGTGGGCTGAGCGATGAGGCGGAGCTGCAGGGCTGTGGCTGTCAGTCAGCTGCAATCCGCTGCACATCAGGCACAGAATGCTGAGCAGCGCACTGTAAAGGTGGGTGGGTTTTTTTTTTCCTCCCAGCGAAGTTGAATTCATTTTCCTTTGAGGCCTTTGGCTCAGGGGCTGGAAGGCTCCCTGCCCTGCAGCACGCAGCCCCGCACGCCCACGGCCTCACACAGCCGGCTGGGGGGGCTGTGTGCTGTGCCGCCCCTCGGAGCTCGTGCCGAAGAACCCGCCACAATCCCAGGGCTGCGTTTGGAAAGCATTATAATCTTTTACTTGATAGAAAAGTTATGTTTGCGGCCAAAGGTCTCTTCCAAGTTACCAGCCGTTTGTGGATGACTTTCATGATCCAAATAACCTGGCGGACACAAGAGAAGAAGAGCAGATGAGAGACCTACAGCACAACAGCCACACCGGCACTGCAGCTCAGAACACTGCCACAGTGCTGCGGTCGGTTCTGCTCTGCCATACATCAGACCGGAGGGCTACAGCAGCAAAAAGGAATTCTGCCAGTCTGCCTATCCGAATGAACTACAACCCAGCGTTTCCAGAGCCTATTCTCATGCCTTGGTTTATTATCATTATTATTTACGTGGCATTATTTCCCTCCCCTCCCTGAATGAAAATCAGCCTAAAGTTTACACTGTGTTGCATTTACAGGTGCTGAATCAAATCAAGCCATATCCAAGCCTAAAGCCATTATACACTGCCAGAGAGGTTCTCATGCACTAAAGGTGCCCACGCTGGCAAAAAATGAGGTCAGCCACTATTTTCTGGAAGATCAAAGCAGATGAGCAGAATGAGAGCCTAAGAATGGAATAACAGAGCGCGAGAAGCTGGGAGAGAGGTCAGAGAAGAAATACACTTACAAGAAAAAACCAACATTATGTGGCTTCAGACGAACAAATGCCAGGTGCTGCACGGCTCTACTTACACAATCATGCAGAACATCATGAAGACATTCCACAAGGCAATGAAGATTCGGAAATACCTAAGGCTCAGCAAGAACTCCCTGATATTGTCACCTAAAAGCCAAGAGGAGAAATCTTAGATGTGAAAAATACCCAACGCAGCAGCAAGCCGCGTTTCAGCACTACCTGAGAAATATAAGGAACGAAAACATCCAAAAAGAGTCAGAGAACAAAATAACGTTCGTTGGGATTTCGGGCAGAGCCGCTCTGTGATCCGCCCCGCGAGCAGCACCCCGACAGCCGACTCGTGGCGGGGGCGTTCAGAGCGCGGCGGACGGCGCGGTGCAGCCCTGAGGTGCAGCCCGACAGAGCGCCGCCCGCGCCCCGACGCCTCGGAACCGCCGCGACGCCGCCCCCCCCCCCCGCGTGCCGTTACCGGTGGTGGGCTCCCTCGCCCCCTCGCCGAAGCCGTCCGTGTCTCTCCTCCTCCTGCGGGAAGAGAAGCGCCGTTACCGCGCGCAGCGCCGGGTCCAGAGCGGTCCCGCAGCGCCAGGCCCGCGGTTCCCACGTCCTCCCACCGCGGCCCGATCCCCGCTCACAGTCTGAAGTTCAGC
Source organism: Bambusicola thoracicus (assembly GCA_002909625.1). NCBI lineage: Eukaryota > Metazoa > Chordata > Aves > Galliformes > Phasianidae > Bambusicola > Bambusicola thoracicus. The sequence continues at coordinate 2,754 of PPHD01027598.1, forward strand.
ACAGCGCCGGCGTTCACCAGCAGCGTTCTGAGGAGAGACAGAGAGAGTGCGTCAGGCGCGGCCGGGCCCCGGCAGCCCTCCCCGCGCCCCGGGCCCGGCCCGCTACCCGCAGAGCAGCAGATCCCCCAGCATGGCGGCGGTCCCGGCGCCGGAAGCGGAAGGGGCGGGCGCTGTACCCGCGGGCGCGGCGCATGCGCGATCCCGACGCGCACGTCCCACCGCCGCCCCCGAAGCGCCTGCACCGACCCCCGGGGCGGCGGCTTCGCGCTCCGACTGCAGCTGCGCAGCGCCCGGCGCGGCGGGGAACCGCACGGGTGGAGAGCGCAGCGCCTCCCGGGGCCGTTGCCCGGAGTCCGGGGCCGCCCGTGAGGAGCGAGACCGCGCCCCGGGACAGCCCTCGGGGCGGGGCGGCCGTGCGGAGGCGGGGAGCGAGGAGCGGGGAGCGGGGACAGCGGCGGGGAGCGCTCCCACGGCACCATGGAGCTGCCCGGGGCCCTGCAGCTGGGCGAGCTGGCGGCCGCCTTCGCCGCGGTGCCCGTCTTCCCGCTCTTCGACGCGGCTTACTTCATCGTGTCCGTCCTCTACCTCAAATACGAGCCAGGTCAGTGCGTGGCGGGGCGCTGCCCAGAGCCGGGGCTGGGGCGCGGGGCGACCCCTCGGAGCTGACACAGCCGCGCCTTCCGCCCAGGGTTGGGTTCTGACCGCGCTGTGCCGCTCTCCCATCGCCGCTGCTCTGCCCGCGCTCGGCGTTCCGTCTCTCTCCAGTTGTCGCCCGTTCTATTTCTGTGGCCGCGCTCTCCTATTTATACACGGAGAGGCCGCGGTTGAACCCTCCGCGTGTATTCTCTGTCCGTCCCCGCTGGGACCCGCGCTGTCACCGCTCGCAGCCCCCGGGGACCGCGTGCCGTGGGCTCTCCATGCCCGCCTGGCGCGGAAGGATGCAGCGCGTCCCGCTGCCGCCCGCGCTGCTGCGTGGCTGTGCCGCGGTCCCCGCAGAACGCCGCCTTCGCCGCCGCATTTACACGGCGTGTGCTCTCTCCGCGCTCTGTGTCGATCGGTTTCAGCGTCGCTGAAAAGCACCCGCTTCGCCACGTTTTGGAGTCCCCCGGTCGTCAGATTTCTGTGCTGTACGAGCAGCGGCATACTGTTCTATTTCAGCTCCCTGTAAACAGGAGTGCCGGGTTTTCGAGGCCTGATCCCTTACAGCTGTCTGCCAGCATTAAGTTCTGAGCCGAGCGGTAACAGCCATCCCCTGGGAAGGTATTTTCTCTTCCAAACATGTCAGCCCGTAATCCCCTCAGACTGCGTAAGGCTGCAGGGCGTTTCTCGCCTGGCTCCCGTAGGGCAGATGAGGGTCAGGGTGGTAACGTCCCCTTTCCTCCTTGGAAGCCTCCTTTAAGTGAGGCTTAATGGAGCCAAAGAAGAACATCCTTAACTTTCCTCCTCAAGCAAACCTTTGGGTTCCTGTAGATGAGTTTCACATCACGGCTGTTGCAGCTGTCTCGCCTCCACTGTCCCTTCAGCCGGTTCAGATGTCGTGGGGATGGAATGGTATCAGCAGTCCTAGTTTTAGCTCACTTGCTGCTATTCAAGGTGGATGACTGTCAGTAATGTGGATGTAACATTTCAGCAGTATTCATCTGCCCGTTATTGGCGTAGCGAGCAGAGTTTGGTATTCAAAGCACTGCACAAAGGACTGGTATCATTTAAGGAGATGAAACAATCTCACAGAACTGATGTTCTTGTGAAACTTCCTCTAAGAAGTACAGCAGGAGGTGAAAATGGGAGAGGACTCAAACAGCAAACAGCCCCCAGGCAGTGGGAGGCTGTGGAAGAAACCAAAGCGTATTCCCCAGCAGTAACACCATTTAAATACCTGATTGTATTTTCTGAACTCGGAGGGTATTTGCAAACCACCACAGTAGCACTGAAGAATCCTCAAATCCCCTTCGTTCATATACAGATTAAGAATTACTGTCCCATTTTTACAGGTTACCTTATGAATGAAAGAGCTGAACAGGTTGCTCATGAATTCTAGAGCGCGCCTAGGTTGAAGCAATGGAGAGAATGGTATTAGGATGAGGGCAAAACTGTTCTGATTGCAGTAGGAGCAGCAAATGCAGGAGCTAAACTTCTAATGACCCCATTCATATGAAACCCTGTGGGGGCCTGCAGGCTGCGAGCACGAACCGTGTCTCGATTGTATCTGATTCTTGCTTAGGCTTTGCAGAGAGTGCTTTTGGCACTGTTCTTTGACTTATTTCCTGCTGGAGCACATTGCAAGTGTCTTTCTTAGTTCTTTGGTGAATGCAGCTTCTCACTTAGAGTTTACTCACAGGAGCTGTGGAGATGTCTCGCAAGAGTCCTTTTGCCTCCTGGCTTTGCGCCATGCTGCACTGCTTTGGAAGTTACATCCTCGCTGATCTGCTGCTCGGAGAGTCACCTATTCATTACTTCAGTAACAACTCCAGCGTCATCCTGGCCACAGCAGTCTGGTGAGTTCCTCTCAGCTACCGAGCACTCGATACTGCTGGCTGTGCGCAGGACCCCCCTGCACGAAGGAAGGTATTCTGTTTGTGGGACACACACCTATTGCCTTGTTTGGATTCGCTGGGGAAAGCAGAGGTGCAATGAAGCAGTCTGAGTCTTTTGTATTTCTAGATCTGGTTTGCAGTTTCTCTGACCAGCTGTCCAATGTGTTGGTAATAGGAGTGGGAGCCAGCCCCGCTGCAGGGTGATTCTATTCATAGCTGCCACAGCTGAACTGTGGCCAAACCACAAAATCAGCGTGTGCTGCGCTGACAGCACACAGCAGAAGGGTGGCACACACTGAAGAGCTGGGGACGTTTTCATTTTGGGTGCTTTTACGTGACAGAACCAATTTCCTTCTTTCTGACATAACCTAGGCTAACTACATGGTACTCTTTATCTTCTCTATAAATCCCAGGTCAAGATAAACAAATGGGTCCTTAAGCTCCGTGTGGTTTTGTTCCAGGTATTTGATATTCTTCTGCCCCATGAACCTCTTCTACAAGTGTGTTAGCTTTCTGCCCGTGAAGCTCATCTTTGTGGCTATGAAGGAGGTGGTCAGAGTTCGCAAAATTGCAGCCGGGGTCCACCACGCTCATCACCAATACCACCACGGCTGGTTCATTATGATGGCTACTGGATGGGTCAAAGGTGACACCCGGGATACTCCAATGCACCTACCACTGTGGGGAGGGAGGGGACAATCTGCAAGTGAAGCCTGAGGTCATCACATCACTCAGTGCTGACCAGGCTAGATAGTGGATGTGTTCAGCTGGCCCCAATTAATCACATTCCTTAGAACACAGATTTATTTGTACTCACAGAATGGTTGTCAACTGAGTCATCAGAGACACGAAGAACGGAGTTGCTTATGGGTACAGAGTTCAGTAATTCCTTATCATCTCCTGTGTTCTACTATGTCTGTCCTTGCCTGTGTCTTTTTGGGAAGTTCCTTCAGTGTTGAAACAGTCCAGTCAGTTTTCCATTAGTTTTTTAATTGGAGTAAGCATTTGTGTGTCAGTAGATGGAAGAGAGGCAAATGCCTTTTTCCAGCACCAGGAAACACAATGGAAATCTAGAAAGCATTTACCTGCTCTGTTGTTTTAGGGTAACTTTATTTTAATTTTGGGATGAATGTCACAAGCCTTCCCGTTATATTACATCCTTTGGGGATCCACAGGAGTCAGCAGAGCTCTCTTCTGGTGTGGCAGTTCTAGCTGTTTGCTTCTGCTGTTCCACAGGTTCTGGTGTTGCCTTGATGTCTAACTTTGAGCAACTGCTGCGTGGGGTCTGGAGGCCAGAAACAAATGAAATTCTTCACATGTCTTTGTAAGTAACTAGCCTGTATGTTCTGTGTCAGACTGAAAATGAAATTTAAAGAACCATCCAGGACTGGACACAAAGTATACAAACGTAGATGAATTCTTTATTTCTCTTCTAGCCCTACAAAAGCCAGTCTGTATGGCACAGTTCTTTTCACTTTGCAACAAACTCATTGGCTCCCTGTCTCTGAAGCCAACCTCATCTTCTTTTTCACCATGTTTATGATAGTTTGCAAGGTAAGTTTACAGCAGATCTGCTACTAACAAATCTATGGAACCTGAGAAAGGTTATAGAATGAAGACGTGGCAGTTCACCAGCTTAAACTGAAACACTGACTTTGGAATGCTGCTCCCTTTCTTGTTCAGTGGGCCCTCCTAACTGTCCTTGTAGGTGCCAGTGTTTGCCCATGCAGAATTCTTCCATGATTAACTTCACAATTAAATGAAAACCTGAAAGTGTTGTTTTCAGGAAAGTTAGTGCTGAGAATGAAGTACTCTGCAGAGCATTAATGAGATACTAGGACTAATTCTTTGATAACCTTACTAAGCCACTTGGGTAGGCACTGGCTGTACATACCAGGAAGGATCTGTTCAGGAAATTACAGGCTAAATTCTCCTTGTTATACTCAGTGTAGTAGAAGATCCTTGTGATATAGCCTTGGATTACATAACAACAGGGACTCTCACCTGGGTTAAGTAGGATGTTCTTTACTAGTTAGTCCTTCATAGCTGGTGTATGTGGTCTTTAACTCTGTCCACTGTTGCATGGCAGGTTTTCATGACGGCAACTCATTCTCACGCCTCACCTTTTGCTCCAGTGGAAGGCTTCATCTGCCCAGTTTTCTTTGGCTCTGTTTCTAGCGGACACACTAGCCATCATAATCAGCATGGGCACTCCCATGAGGCTTCCTATCAGCCACCTCCTCCTGTGAAGTCAAAAGAGGAGCTAAATGAAGGCACAAGGAAACGAAAAGCGAAAAAAGCTGAATAAAAAAGCAACCAAACAGTAAACAGGCCAAGAAAATTCCTCCAGAGCTGTGTCTCAAAGCCACCTGTGGGCTCCTTTATCCTCCAGTCCTCTCACGGACTTCAGAGGAGAGGTGGAAGTGAAGACACTGCCGGGCAGTTCCCTGAATTTCAGTTGTGCTCTCTGTGATGCTCCTTGCTTCTTGGTCTCTATCTCTCTATTCTGATCATATTTTCAGGGATTTATAGATTTGTGCCAGGATGGTAAGTGGGTGCCAGTTCTCCACTGTCAGTACTTACGATGCATCATCTTTCACTGTGTTTGTTTATGAATGGAAGTAGTGGTTTGTGCTCCCACAACTGTTCCTGTGAGTTTTCACTGACCTTTTTGATGTCTACCAGAACAACACAATCAATGTGGAAAGTAGATTTCGTGCCCAAGGAAATTAAATGGTCTGTTATGACCCTGATCTATTTTTCCCAGCTCCTGCATCTGCCGTGTCTCCAAATAACGTGACATTCTATATGTAATAAGGACATCAGCTGTGGTGTCCTGGCCAAATTCTATTCTGAAATTACATTCTTCTCATCCAAGTTCCCTCTGATTCTTAATGAATGGTCACTTTCTTAACTAAGACTTTGTTTGCAAGACCTTTGAAACTGTAAAATGCTCTTAAATGCTATCTATTGGTACTGTTGTTATTTTAAACTGTTCTGTAGTGTTGCTGCTCTGTTAGCAATTGTGTGTCCCACCTCAAACCTGATTGTCTTTACTTGGGAAAGAAGCATGGTTTTGGTTTGTTTGTAATCCTGTGGGATATAAGAAGGGTATGTGAGTGTAAATAAGTATTTATTACTATTTATTTATAATTGCCAGGGCACCTAATTAATGGACCTGAAACTGCTTTTTAAATCTTTGCATCTTTCTATCAGGAGAATTGGATACTTCTAAGTATGGGCCTAAGCTGTGCTTGAAGCAGTGACTTTTAGTGTGCTGGTGGGCAGCCTGAACACTTACTGTATGCAGGAGGAAACATTTATTAGATTCTTAAAGTAAGTTACAAAGGCTGAAGAAATAGATTTCACACCAGCTCATTAAAAGTACTTTAATGGACTAATAAGAGAATGCCAGCTTAAGACACCGAGTTTCCTTTGTAGGTCCCTTTTTGCCAAACTACTGATCTGTGCCCAATGAGGGAGGGAGAATGTGAAATGCCTTGCATGGCTCAGGGAGCAGTCAGTCAGCTTGTTCACGTTCTGCTTAATGAATACTGGCTTTTAGATTAGTTTGAAGCTGTTCCCGTAACTGATTGTGTTCTTAAAGGTGTCATCTTAAGCATTGTGCCCTGGAGACCTTAACTTATTCTGAGGTGGTTTTTTATCACTAATGGCCGGGATCACTGCAGTGCTAAAAGTATGCAGTACTGGGCTTTCAGTTAAGCAGCATATCACCATCCCTAGGAAGAGGGCTTGCTGCCGTCACCTTGCAATGGGGAATAGAAATTGAAGGATTTAAGAACAGTCATTGCTTGCTTGTTTTTTGGTCTGTGTCCCTATTCTAGAATTGAAACTCTGATGTTAATTTTGGAAGAAAAAATTATTGTATGCAACCAGATAAAAGCCAGTACAAGAGGTCAAATGATTCGTGGGTTTGGGTTCTGAAAGTGCCTTAACTTTGTGAGTTTCCCTCCAGCAGAAAACAGCTTCTACCTGACAACAGTCTGGTTTTGCAAATACAGGTCTACAGAAGCCCAGTGTATCACTAGCATGCATGAGACTATAAAGAATGGTTTATGAGATGTCTGATTCAAGGGGAAATTTGTTTGATAAGAGCCCTTAAGAAAATAAAAACTGTGAGGTGACTCTGATTGTCCAATGGCATTTGAGGAATTTTGTGTGTTTCTTTTACTCTCACCAGTCTAAGAAGTTACACATTCCTTCATCTTGTTGAAGTCTCCTTTATCCAAGGACAGAGTGATTCTGGTTGGACTTCAACATGTCCTACAAGTATGTTTGAGCATGTTATAATGGGAAGCAGTATGGTAAAATATCCATTGCTCTTGTTGTCCAAGCAGCTTTTTGTCTTAAAAAAAGATTTTTACCATACTGCTTCCAATTCAGTGAGGGATATAAAGAAACCAACTTATGAAGGCCAAAAGGTTATGTTTCATACCTGTTGACTCTGTCCTTTCCTTTTGTGACTAAAAGATGAAGGTCATTCACTTGGGACAGGTACATATACATCTGCAGACAAACACAGTCCTAGCTTATTTATATGGAGTTTCAGTATTTGTATTTAAAAAAAAAAAAAACCCTAAATGCTTTGAATGAATGTGACCTGGACACGCTTGAGAAGTGGGCAGCCTGATGTGGTGGGTGGCAATGAACTCATGGCAGGGCGTGGGGCTGGGTGGGCTTTGAGGTCCTTTCCAGTCCAACCATTCTGTGATCACAGCACTGCTATCAGCTGCTGCTTTCTAAGTGCCAAAGCCCCTTGCTCTTCAAGATACTTCTGGTTGAGTAAAATCATAGCTGCTAAGTAAGAACAGATAGGAGAAATGTCCTGATACCTTAAAATTAGAGCTCTGCACCTTTAAGGTTCTTTATCTGGAATGTGATTAGTATCAAGAAGACAACTGCCACAAAGAGAGGTCACAACTTTCATTTAGTGGAGCCTTTCATAGTGAGAGATAAGGAACCTTTCTTGAATTTCCATGGCTCAGCACTGGTAACCTTTAGTACAATTTCAGACAGGCCTCCTCCATTCCAGCCAGCAAAGAAGTTTCTTTCAGAAGTAGCTCCTTTTTAACCAATGCTGTAGGGGCACAGGGTTCAATACAGCTTCTACGCATCGCGGAAGCTCCGAGTTGCCCGTTCATGCTGCTCCCTTGAGGCTGTCCTCTAGCTGCATGGAGGTTAGCTGGGCATTTCCCAGCAGGTTAATTTGCTTCCATGCCACAAGGAGCAAAGGAGCTCCCTGCCTGAATGACTCAACAGGGACCTGCAAAGGGCTATTGATTTTTGATGGGTTTCACTTGTCTCCTCACATCTAGCTCTGAAAATGTTAATTAGTACTCCTTACCAGAACAGCTGAGAATTTAAGTTGCATTGGAATGTGATATTTAATACCAATAGAAAAGAGGGTCTGTGCAAGTCTTACACGTATTAAGAACAACGACAACAAAAAAAAAAGCAGAATTTTTCACAAGGCTTAACCATTCTGCTCTCCCATGATGTCCATTTCAGAGCATGAACAAATTTTGCTCAGGACCGGGACAAAATAATAAACACGAGCAGGCAGCTGAGAGTATGTATTTCAAGTGCTCTGAGAAATCCTGCCATGTCTGAAGAGTCCCATGCTGTGCAGAATGTTCCCAGCTCCAAACTGCTGCAGCACAGAGTACGAGAGGTGCATGCCAGGGCTTAGACTTCCAGAGGACAGACGTCATTGCCTTCTGATAACTCCTGATCCTAACTCTAGTGAGATGTAGCTAAATTTAGCAAGAGGTTTAATCCTGAGAGGCCCTTGCTGCCCAATGGAAAAAGCAAAGTGTTT